>JAECUM010016604.1:0-15959 GCA_016617855.1 Megalonaias nervosa | reverse complement strand
AGTGAATGTTCTGACCGTAGAGAGCTTGGTTGACAAGCCTCTTTTTTTTCTTCAAAAAATGCAAACAAAGCATTAAAGTATACAATAAATTATGCTAATAAAGCATTAAAGCCAAAAATGCTAATTAAAGCATAAAAACATTAAAGCAAAACTGCTAATGAAAGCATTAAAGCATCAAAAGCTAATTAAGCATTAAAGCGTAAACGAAAAAATGCTAATAAACTGCGTCATTTGTTTCACTTGGTCTGGCCACCATATTCCTCTGTTCCCCCCCCCCAACATGTTGCTGCTATTCTGCCTAAAAGTCAAACAAAATAGCACACAAAAAAACATCATGCTGTGTCACATATAGTTTATGTAGCTGTTCGATGGTCATTCAAACGGTTCCATGCATTTTTTTGCGTCAGTTTTTTCTCCCATTTCTGGCCGCCCCCTGGTCGGTTGACCCCTTCTGCTTAACTAAAATTAGTTGTTAATTTTTTGGTAACAAAAATATTCACATTTTATAGCACATAAAAAAAAAACATCACGATGTGTCACATATAGTTTATGTTATCATGCGTTGGTCATTCCAAGGGTTCCATGTATTTTTTTACGTCATTTTTTCACCACTCCCCTTTGTCCGCCATTTGGTTGGATCACCCCCTCCTGCTGCTTATATAGTATAAATGAAAACTATCTAGGAACCCCAATCAGTCTGAAAAAGAAACTCTACTCCATTTATCCAAAAGCTACCATTTTAAATATAAGTATTTCATAATTAACAAATATTGAGAAAATTGAATCTTGCGCGGTCCAATGGAATGCTCTCTATGTTAGGTATGTTGAACACGTGTTTCGATATCAAAATATTGTTATAATAATAGAAAAACTAGTGTGTTCCATCAGCAATCGCTATTTAGTTTTAACACATCAAAACTTTAATGTTAGGAGTCTATTCCCTTTGTTCTCACAGTTTCATTAAATAGTTCCGCTGTGTTGGACACGTAGTTTATCTCATCTCACTATTGATATAGAGATATGTTTATATATAATAAATGAGACATCTGATATTCGACGACACAATTGCATATCGAAGAATGATTGTATGTAGCCGTTGGTCTGATAGGTGTTTGCTTGCAAACACTTATTCCAGCATTAAAAAGTACAAAGACGATTAAGTTTCAAAACCTTATACTACGACTTGATTTTAAAACCTTATACTACGACTCGATTTCAAACCTTATACTACGACTTGATTTCAAAACCTTATACTAGGACTTCATTTCAAAACCTTATGCTACGACTTCATTTCAAACCTTATACTACTACTTGATTTCAATACCTTATACTACGACTTGGTTTCAAAACCTTATACTACGATCTCATTTCAAAACCTTATACTACAACTTCATTTCAAAACCTTACACTAAGAATTCATGTCATAAATTCAGACAAATCGTTTGCAAACATTAGAATTACTCTTCCCTCGGGGTACTGTATTTGTGAATACATATAGGGGACTGCATTTATGAATACATATGGTGGGACTGTATTTGTGAATACATATGATGGACTGTGTGAATACTATGGTGGACTGTATTTGTGAATATATATAGTGGACTGTATTATTGAATACTTATGGTTGACTGTGTTTGTGAATACATATTGTGGACTATATTTGTGAATACATATGGTTAATTGTGTATACTGCTACAAAGAAAATGTAAAAATGACATATGTATGGATGAGACAATAATTCTAAAAAGTTATTTGATGTCATATACATGCATATGTACGCATATTGCTTTATATAGTTAATAAATACAGTTTGTATATAACTGCCTCTGACAACCGAAATTCTTTCAAGGATAAGGGTGAGAACTGTTGACATATTCGAGCTCATATCCCTCAGCATGATATTTCATTACATCTCCACGATTACGATTATAAAACATTATCGTGGAGATGTAACGAAATATCATGCTGAGTGATGTGAGCTCGAATATGTCCACTGCTCAGGCCCTTTTCCTTGAAAGAATTTCGGCTGTTAGAGGCAGATATAAACAAACTGTAACAAGTAGACGAGAATAAATTTTTGGTATAGCAGATATTGTGTAAGAAGGAGTGTAGAGAGACATTATGATCTCCACCTTTCCTTGATGTCTCTTAATACAGTAATAACGACCGAAATTAACAAATTAACATCTTTTGAGGTAAGTGAAATAAACGTTCTTCAATTATTAAATTAATGACCTTCAATCATTTTCTTATTAAAACCGATGTCCTGTGATATTTTCAATATTAAAATTAATGACTTTCCATCATTTTAATTACAATTAATGACCTTCAATCATTTTAATTAAAACTAATGACTTTCAATCCTTTTAATTACAATTAATGACCTGCAGTTATTTTAGTTAAAATTAATAACTTTCAGTCATTTTAATTAAAATTAATGAATTTCAAACATTTTATTTGCAATTAATGACCCTCAATCATTTTAATTACAATTAATGACCTTCAGTCATTTTAATTACAATTAATGACCTTCGATATGTTTATTATTAAACTTAATGACCTTCAATCTGTTCGTTACTATTGTCTTAATTTTGTATCTTACCATGCATGGTGTTTATAATTTAAGTGATCACATTGATCAAGTGATTAGAATTTTGGATACATTTACGTCATAGTCAAGCTTACTTTATTAGCACCTATTTCGAACCATGGCAATTGGGAACTTTGCCATACAAAGTTAAACACATTACATAAGAATTAGTCCAATAAAGTATAATTCGGTCTGGCTTTATATAAGAATTAGTCCAATAAGTGTAGTTCGGTCTGTCTTGACATAAGAATTAGTCCAATAAAGTGTAGTTCGGTCTGGCTTTACATAAGAATTAGTCCAATAAAGTTTACTTCGGTCTGGCTTTATATAAGAATTAGTCTAATAACTGTAGTTCGGTCTGTCTTTACATAAGAATTAGTCCAATAAAGTGTAGTTCGGTCTGGCTTTACAAAAGAATTAGTTCAATAAAGTTTACTTCGGTCTGGCTTTATATGAGAATTAGACCAATAAGTATAGTTCGGTCTGTCTTTACATAAGAATTAGTCCAATAAAGTGTAGTTCGGTCTGGCTATACATAAGAATCAGTGAAATAAAGTGTAGTTCGGTCTGGCTTTACATAAGAATTAGTCCAATAAAGTGTAGTTAGGTGTGGCTTTACATAAGAATTAGTTCAATAAAGTTCACTTCGGTCTGGCTTTAAATAAGATTTAGTCTAATAAGTGTAGTTCTGTCTGCCTTTGCATAAGAATTAGTTCAAGAAAGTTTACTTCGGTCTGGCTTTATATAATAATTAGTCCAATAAAGTGTAGTTAGGTATTGCTTTATATAAGAATTAGTCCAACAAAGCGTAGTTCGGTCTGGCTTTACATAAGAATTAGTCCAATAAGTGTAGTTCGGTCTGTCTCTACATAAGAATTAGTCGAATAAAGTGTAGTTGGGTCTGGTTTTATATAAGAATTAGTTCAATAAAGTGTAGTTCGGTCTCACGTTACATAAGAAGTAGTCCAAAAAAGTGTAGTTCGGTGTGGCTTTACATAAGAATTAGTCCAATAAGTATAGTTCGGTCAGGCTTTACATAAGAATTAGTCGAATAAAGTGTAGTTCGGTCTGACATTTCACAAGAATTAGTCCAATAAAGTGTAGTTCGGTCTGTCTTTACATAAGAATTAGTCCAATAAAGTGTAGTTCGGTCTGGCTTTACATAAGAATTAGTCCAATAAATTGTAGTTAGGTCTGGTTTTATTTAAGAATTAGTCCAATAAAGTGTAGTTCGGTCTGACTTTACATAAGAATTAGTCCAATAAAGTGTAGTTCAGTCTGGCAATATATACGAATTAGTCCAATAAGTGTAGTTCGGTCTGGCTTTACATAAGAATTAGTCCAATAAAGTGTAGTTCGGTCTGACTTCACATAAGAATTAGTCAATAAAGTGTAGTTCGGTCTGGCTTTACATAAGAATTAGTCCAATAAAGTGTAGTTCAGTCTGGCAATACATATAGTCCAATAAAGCGTAGTTCGGTCTGACTTTACATAAGAATTAGTGAAATAAAGTGTAGTTCGGTCTGTCTTTTCAGAAGAATTAGTCCAATAAAGTGTAGTTCGGTCTGGCTTTACATAAGAATTAATCCAATAAAGTGTAGTTAGGTCTGGCTTTATGTAAGATATAGTCCAATAAAGCGTAGTTCGGTCTGACTTTACATAAGAATTAGTCCAATAAAGCGTAGTTAGGTCTTACTTTACATAAGAAATAGTCCAATAAAGTGTAGTTCGGTCTGGCTTTACATAAGAATTAGTCCAATAATGTGTAGTTCGGTCTGTCTTTACATAAGAATTAGTCCAATAAATTGTAGTTAGGTCTGGTTGTATTTAAGAATTAGTCCAATAAAGTGTAGTTCAGTCTGGCAATACATACTAATTAGTCCAATAGGTGTAGTTCGGTCTGGCTTTACATAAGAATTAGTCGAATAAAGTGTAGTTCGGTCTGACTTTACATAAGAAGTAGTCCAATAAAGTGTAGTTCGGTCTGGCTTTACATAAGAATTGGTCCAATAAAGTGTAGTTAGGTCAGGCTTTATATAAGATATAGTCCAATAAAGCGT
Organism: Megalonaias nervosa; assembly: GCA_016617855.1. NCBI lineage: Eukaryota > Metazoa > Mollusca > Bivalvia > Unionida > Unionidae > Megalonaias > Megalonaias nervosa. The sequence continues at coordinate 11,309 of JAECUM010016604.1, read as the reverse complement.
AGTTCGGTCTGACTTTGCATAAGAATTAGTCCAATAAAGTGTAGTTCGGTCTGACTTTACATAAGAATTAGTTCAATAAAGTGTAGTTCGGTCTGGCTTTACATAAGAATTAGTTCAATAAAGTGTAGTTAGGTCTTGCTTTATATAAGAATTAGTCCAGTAAAGTGTAGTTCGGTCTGACTTTACATAAGAAGTAGTCCAATAAAGTGTAGTTCGGTCTGTCTTTTCAGAAGAATTAGTCGAATAAAGTGTAGTTCGGTCTGGCTTTACATAAGAATTAATCCAATAAAGTGTAGTTAGGTCTGGGTTTATGTAAGATATAGTCCAATAAAGCGTAGTTCGGTCTGACTTTACATAAGAATTAGTCCAATAAAGCGTAGTTAGGTCTGACTTTACATAAGAAATAGTCCAATAAAGTGTAGTTCGGTCTGGCTTTAGATAAGAATTAGTCTGATAAGTGTAGTTCTGTCCTGCTTTACATAAGAATTAGTTCAATAAAGTTTACTTCGGTATGGCTTTACATAAGATTTAGTCTGATAAGTGTAGTTCTCTCTGGCTTTGCATAAGCATTAGTTCAAGAAAGTTTACCTCGGTCTGGCTTTATATAAGAATTAGTCCAATAAGTGTCGTTCGGTCTGTCTTTAGATAAGAATTAGTCCAATAAAGTGTAGTTAGGTCTTGCTTTATATAAGAATTAGTCCAATAAAGCTTAGTTCGGTCTGGCTTTAAATAAGAATTAGTCCAATAAAGCGTAGTTCGGTCTGACCTTACATAAGAATTAGTCTAAGCAGTGTAGTTCTGTCTGGCTTTACAGAAGAATTTGTTCAATAAAGTTTACTTCAGTCTGGCTTTACATAAACATTAGTCCAATAAAGTGTAGTTCGGTCTGATTTTATATAAGAATTAGTCTAATAAAGTGTGGGTCGGTCAGGCTTTACATAAGAATTAATCCAAAAAGTGTAGTTCGGTCTGGCTTTACAGAAGAATTAGTCCAATAAAGTGTAGTTCGGTCTGACTTTACATAAGAAGTAGTCCAATAAAGTGTAGTTCGGTCTGGTTTTATATAAGATTTAGTGCAATAAAGTGTAGTTACTTCTGACTTTACATAAGAATTAGTGTAATAAGTGTAGTTCTGTCTGGCTTTACAGAAGAATTTGTTGAACAAAGTTTACTTCGGTCTGGCTTTACATAAGAATTAGTCCAATAAGTGTAGTTCGGTCTGTCCTTACATAAGCAGTATTCCAATAAAGTGTAGTTAGGTCTGGCGTTATTATAAGAATTAGTCCAATAAAGTGTAGTTAGGTCTGACTTTACATAAGAATTAGTCCAATAAAGTGTAGTTAGTTGTGGTTTTATATAAGAATTAGTCCAATAAAGTGTGGTTCGGTCTGGTTTTACATTAGAATTAGTCCAATAAAGTGTAGTTCGGTCTGACTTTACATAAGAATTAGTCCAATAAAGTGTAGCTCGGACTGGCTTTACATCAGAATTAGTCCAATAAAGTGTAGTTAGGTCTGGTTTTATATTGGAATTAGTCAAATAAAGTGTAGTTCGGTTTCACTTCACATAAGAATTAGTCCAATAAGTGTAGTTCGGTCAGACTTTACATAAGAATTAGTCCAATAAAGTGTAGTTCGCTCTGGCATTTCACAAGAATTAGTCCAATAAAGTGTAGTTCGGTCTGTCTTTACATAACAATTAGTCCAATAAAGTGTAGTTCGGTCTGACTTTACATAAGGATTAGTCCAATAAAGTGTAGTTCGGTCTGGCTTTACGTAAGAATTAGTCCAAAAAAGTGCAGTTAGGTCTGGTTTTATTTAAGAATTAGTCCAATAAAGTGTAGCTCGGTCTGACTTTACATAAGAATCAGTCCAATAAAGCGTACTTCGGTCTGACTTTACATAAGAATTAGTCCAATAAAGTGTAATTCTTTCTGGCTTTACATAAGAATTAGTCTAATAAGTGTAGTTCTGTCTGGCGTTACATAAGAATTAGTCCAATAAAGTGTGGTTCAGTCTGGCATTAGATAAGAATTAGTTCAATAAAGCTTACTTCGGTCTGGCTTTACATAAGAATTAATTCAATAAAGTGTAGGTAGGTATTGCTTTATATAAGAATTAGTCCAATAATGTGTAGTTCGGTCTGACTTTACATAAGAAGTAGTCCAATAAAGTGTAGTTCGGTCTGGCTTTACATGAAAATTAGCCGAATAAAGTGTAGTTCGGTCTTGTTTTATATAAGAATTAGTCCAATAAAGTGTAGTTCGGTCAGGCTTTACACAAGAATTAGTGTAATAAGTGTAGTTCTGTCTGGCTTTACATAAGAATTAGTCCAATAAAGTGTTGTTCGGTCTGACTTTACATAAGAAGTAGTCCAATAAAGTGTAGTTCGGTCTGGCGTTTCATAAGAATTAGTCCAATAAGGTGTAGTTAGGTCTGGTTTTATATCAGAATTAGTCCAATAAAGTGTAGTTCCGTCTGGCTTTACATAAGATTTAGTCTAATAAGTGTAGTTCTGTCTGGCTTTGCATAAGAATTAGTTCCAGAAAGTTTACTTCGGTCTGGCTTTATATAAGAATTAGTCCAATAAAGTGTAGTTATTTCTTGAATTATATTAGAATTAGTCCAATAAAGTGTAGTTCGGTCTGGCTTTACATAAGAATTAGTGCAATAAAGCGTAGTTCGGTCTGACTTTACATAAGAATTAGTCTAAATAAGTGTAGTTGGATCTGGCTCTACATACGAATTCGTCTAATAAGTGTAGTTCTGTCTGTCTTTACAGAAGAATTTGTTGAATAAAGTTTACTTCGGTCTGGCTTTACATAAGAATTAGTCCAACAAGTGTTGTTCGGTCTGTCTTTACATAAGAATTAGTCCAATAAAGTGTAGTTAGGTCTGGCTTTATAAAAGAATTAGTCCAATAAGGTGTAGTTAGGTCTGACTTTACATAAGAATTAGTCCAATAAAGAGTAGTTAGTTCTGGTTTTATATAAGTATTAGCCCAATAAGGTGTAGTTCGGTCTGGTTTTACATAAGAATTAGTCCAATAAAGTGTAGTTCGGTCTGGCTTTACATAAGAAGTTGTCCAAAAAAGTGTAGTTCGGTCTGGTTTTATAGAAGAATTAGTCCAAAAAAGTGTAGTTCGGTCAGGTTTTCCATAAGAATTAATCCAATAAAGTGTAGTTCGGTCTGGCTTTACATAAGAATTAGTCCAATAAAGTGTAGTTCGGTCTGGCATTACATAAGAATTAGTTCAATAAAGCTGACTTCGGTCTGGCTTTACATAAGAATTAATTCAATAAAGTGTAGTTAGGTCTTGCTTTATATAAGAATTAGTCCAATAATGTGTAGTTCGGTCTGACTTTACATAAGAAGTAGTCCAATAAAGTGTAGTTCGGTCTGGCTTTACATGAAAATTAGCCGAATAAAGTGTAGTTCGGTCTTGTTTTATATAAGAATTAGTCCATTAAAGTGTAGTTCGGTCAGGCTTTACATAAGAATTAATCCAATAAGTGTAGTTCGGTCTGGCTTTACATAAGAATTAGTCCAATAAAGTGTTGTTCGGTCTGACTTTACATAAGAAGTAGTCCAATAAAGTGTAGTTCGGTCTGGCGTTTCATAAGAATTAGTCCAATAAAGTGTACTTAGGTCTGGTTTTGTATCAGAATTAGTCCAATAAAGTGTAGTTCCGTCTGGCTTTACATAAGATTTAGTCTAATAAGTGTAGGTCTGTCTGGCTTTGCATAAGAATTAGTTCCAGAAAGTTTACTTCGGTCTGGCTTTATATAAGAATTAGTCCAATAAAGTGTAGTTAGGTCTTGAATTATATTAGAATTAGTCCAATAAAGCGTAGTTCGGTCTGGCTTTACATAAGAATTAGTCGAATAAAGCGTAGTTCGGTCTGACTTTACATAAGAATTAGTCTAAATAAGTGTAGTTGGGTCTGGCTCTACATACGAATTAGTCTAATAAGTGTAGTTCTGTCTGTCTTTACAGAAGAATTTGTTGAATAAAGTTTACTTCGGTCTGGCTTTACATAAGAATTAGTGCAATAAGTGTTGTTCGGTCTGTCTTTACATAAGAATTAGTCCAATAAGGTGTAGTTAGGTCTGGCTTTATAAAAGAATTAGTCCAATAAAGTGTAGTTAGGTCTGACTTTACATAAGAATTAGTCCAATAAAGAGTAGTTAGTTCTGGTTTTATATAAGTATCAGCCCAATAAGGTGTAGTTCGGTCTGGTTTTACATAAGAATTTGTCCAATAAAGTGTAGTTTGGTCTGGCTTTACATAAGAATTAGTCCAATAAAGTGTAGTTAGGTCTTGCTTTATAAAAGAATTAGTCCAATAAAGTGTAGTTCGGTCTGACTTTACATAAGAAGTAGTCCAATAAAGTGTAGTTCGGTCTGGCTTTGCATAAGAATTAGTCGAATAAAGTGTAGTTCGGTCTGGTTTTATATAAGAATTAGTCCAAAAAAGTGTAGTTCGGTCAGGTTTTCCATAAGAATTAATCCAATCAGTGTAGTTCGGTCTGGCTTTACATAAGAATTAGTCCAATAAAGTGTAGCTCGGTCTGACTTTACATAAGAAGTAGTACAATAAAGTGTAGTTCGGTCTGGCTTTTCATAAGAATTAGTCCAATAAAGTGTAGTTATGTCTGGTTTTATATAAGAATTAGTCCAATAAAGTGAAGTTCGGTCTCACTTTACATAAGAATCAGTCCAATTAAGTGTAGTTCGGTGTGGTTTTACATAAGAATTAGTCCAATCAGTGTAGTTCGGTCAGGCTTTACATAAGAATTAGTCCAATAAAGTGTAGTTCGGTCTGACATTTCTCAAGAATTTGTCCAATAAAGTGTAGTTCGGTCTGACTTTATATAACGATTAGTCCAATAAAGTGTAATTCTGTCTGGCTTTACAGAACAATTAGTCCAAGAAAGTGTAGTTCAGTCTGGCTTTACATAAGAATTAGTCCAATAAAGTGTTGCTCGGTCTGGATTTATATAAGAATTAGTCTAATAAAGTGTAGTTCGGTCTTCTTTTTCTTTAAGAATTAGTCCAATAAAGTGTTGCTCGGTCTGGCTTTACATAAGAATTAGTCCAATAAAGTGTAGTTATGTCTGGTTTTATATAAGAATTAGTCCAATAAAGTGAAGTTCGGTCTCACTTTACATAAGAATTAATCCAATTAAGTGTAGTTCGGTGTGGTTTTACATAAGAATTAGTCCAATAAGTGTAGTTCGGTCAGGCTTTACATAAGAATTAGTCCAATAAAGTGTAGTTCGGTCTGACATTTCTCAAGAATTTGTCCAATAAAGTGTAGTTCGGTCTGACTTTATATAAGGATTCGTCCAATAAAGTGTAATTCTGTCTGGCTTTACATAACAATTAGTCCAATGACGTGTAGTTCGGTCTGGCTTTACATAAGAATTAATCCAATAAAGTGTAGTTAGGTCTGGCTTTATGTAAGATATAGTCCAATAAAGCGTAGTTCGGTCTGACTTTACATAAGAATTAGTCCAATAAAGCGTAGTCAGGTCTGACTTTACATAAGAAATAGTCCAATAAAGTGTAGTTCGGTCTGGCTTTACATAAGAATTAGTCCAATAATGTGTAGTTCGGTCTGTCTTTACATAAGAATTAGTCCAATAAATTGTAGTTAGGTCTGGTTGTATTTAAGAATTAGTCCAATAAAGTGTAGTTCAGTCTGGCAATACATACGAATTAGTCCAATTGGTGTAGTTCGGTCTGGCTTTACATAAGAATTAGTCGAATAAAGTGTAGTTCGGTCTGACTTTACATAAGAAGTAGTCCAATAAAGTGTAGTTCGGTCTGGCTTTACATAACAATTAGTCCAATAAAGTGTAGTTAGGTCAGGCTTTATATAAGATATAGTCCAATAAAGCGTAGTTCGGTCTGACTTTGCATAAGAATTAGTCCAATAAAGTGTAGTTCGGTCTGACGTTACATAAGAATTAGTTCAATAAAGTGTAGTTCGGTCTGTCTTTACATAAGAATTAGTTCAATAAAGTGTAGTTAGGTCTTGCTTTATATAAGAATTAGTCCAGTAAGGTGTAGTTCGGTCTGACTTTACATAAGAAGTAGTCCAATAAAGTGTAGTTCGGTCTGTCTTTTCAGAAGAATTAGTCGAATAAAGTGTAGTTCGGTCTGGCTCTACATAAGAATTAATCCAATAAAGTGTAGTTAGGTCTGGGTTTATGTAAGATATAGTCCAATAAAGCGTAGTTCGGTCTGACTTTACATAAGAATTAGTCCAATAAAGCGTAGTTAGGTCTGACTTTACATAAGAAATAGTCCAATAAAGTGTAGTTCGGTCTGGCTTTAGATAAGAATTAGTCTGATAAGTGTAGTTCTCTCTGGCATTGCATAAGCATTAGTTCAAGAAAGTTTACCTCGGTCTGGCTTTATATAAGAATTAGTCCAATAAGTGTCGTTCGGTCTGTCTTTAGATAAGAATTTGTCCATTAAAGTGTAGTTAGGTCTTGCTTTATATAAGAATTAGTCCAATAAAGCTTAGTTCGGTCTGGCTTTAAATAAGAATTAGTCCAATAAAGCGTCGTTCGGTCTGACCTTACATAAGAATTAGTCTAAGCAGTGTAGTTCTGTCTGGCTGTACAGAGGAATTTGTTCAATAAAGCTTACTTCAGTCTGGCTTTACATAAAAATTAGTCCAATAAAGTGTAGTTCGGTCTGGTTTTATATAAGAATTAGTCTAATAAAGTGTAGGTCGGTCAGGCTTTACATAAGAATTAATCCAAAAATTGTAGTTCGGTCTGGCTTTACATAAGAATTAGTCCAATAAAGTGTAGTTCGGTCTGACTTTACATAAGAAGTAGTCCAATAAAGTGTAGTTCGGTCTGGTTTTATATAAGAATTAGTCCAATAAAGTGTAGTTACTTCTGACTGTACAGAAGAAGTAGTGTAATAAGTGTAGTTCTGTCTGGCTTTACAGAAGAATTTGTTGAATAAAGTTTACTTCGGTCTGACTTTACATAAGAATTAGTCCAATAAGTGTAGTTCGGTCTGTCCTTACATAAGCAGTATTCCAATAAAGTGTAGTTAGGTCTGGCGTTATTATAAGAATTAGTCCAATAAAGTGTAGTTAGGTCTGACTTTGCATAAGAATTAGTCCAATAAAGTGTAGTTAGTTGTGGTTTTATATAAGAATTAGTCCAATAAAGTGTAGTTCGGTCTGGTTTTACATTAGAATTAGTCCAATAAAGTGTAGTTCGGTCTGACTTTACATAAGAATTAGTCCAATAAAGTGTAGCTCGGGCAGGCTTTACATCAGAATTAGTCCAATAAAGTGTAGTTCGGTCTGGCCTTGCATAAGAATTAGACTAATAAGTGTACTTCGGTCTGTCTTTACATAAGAAATAGTCCAATAAAGTGTAGTTAGGTCTTGCTTTATATAAGAATTAGACCAATAAAGCGTAGTTTGGCCTGACTTTACATAAGAATTAGTCCAATAAAGTGTAGTTCGGTCTGGCTTTACATAAGAATTAGTCCAATAAAGTGTAGTTCGGTCTGGCTTTACATAAGAATTAGTCCAATAAAGTGTAGTTGGATCTGGCTTTACATAAGAATCAGTCTAATAAAGCGTACTTCGGTCTGACTTTACATAAGAATTAGTCCAATAAAGTGTGGTTCGGTCTGACTTTACATAAGAATTAGTCCAATAAAGCGTACTTCGGTCTGACTTTACATAAGAATTAGTCAAATAAAGTGTAGTTCGGTCTGGCTTTACATAAGAATTAGTCTAATAAGCGTAATTCTGTCTGGCTTTACATAAGAATTAGTCCAATAAAGTGTAGTTCGGTCTGGCTTTACATAAGAATTAGTTCAAAAAAGTTTACTTCGGTCTGGCTTTATATAAGAATTAGTTCAATAAAGTGTAGTTAGGTCTTGCTTTATATACGAATTATTCCAATAAAGTGTAGCTCGGTCAGGCTTTACATAAGAATTAATCCAATAAGTGTTGTTCGGTCTGGCTTTACATCAGAATTAGTCCAGTAAAGTGTAGTTCGGTCTGACTTTTCGTAAGAATTAGTCCAATAAAGTGTAGTTCGGTGAGGCTTTAGACAAGAATTAGTCCACAAAAGTGTAGTTCTGTCTGGCTTTACATAAGAATTAGTTTAATAAAGTTTACTTCGGTCAGGCTTTACATAGGCATTAGTCAAATAAGTGTAGTTCTGTCTGGCTTTACATAAGAATTGTTCAATAAAGCTTCCTTTGGTCTGGCTTTACATAAGAATTAGTCCAATAAAGTGTGGTTCGTTCTGACTTTACAAAAGAAGTAGTCCAATAAAGTGTAGTTCGGTATGGCTTTTCAGAAGAATTAGTCCAATAAAGTGTAGTTCGCTCAGGCTTTACATAAGAATTAGTCCAATAAAGTGTTGTTCGATCTGCCTTTACATAAGAATTAGTCCAATAAAGTGTAGTTAGGTCTGGTTTTATTTAAGAATTAGTCCAATAAGAGCAGTTCGGTCTGGCTTTACATAAGAATTGGTACAATAAAGTGTAGTTCGGTCTGACATTTCAGAGGAATTAGTCCAATAAAGTGTAGTTCGGTCTGGTTTTACATATGAATTTGTCCAATAAAGTGTAGTTCGGTCGGACTTGACATAAGAATTAGTCCAATAAAGTGTAGTTCGGTCTGACTTTACATAAGAATTAGTCCAATAAAGTGTTATTCGTTCTGGCTTTACATAAGAGTTAGTGCAATAAAGTGTAGTTAGGTCTGGCTTTATATAAGACATAGTCCAATAAAGCGTAGTTCAGTCTGACATTACATAAGATTTAGTCGAATAAAGTGTAGTTCGGTCTGGCTTTACCTAAGAATTAGTCCAATAAAGTGTAGTTCGATCTGGCTTTATATGAGAGAATTAGTCCAACAAAGCGTACTTCGGTCTAACTTTACATAAGAATTAGTCCAATAAAGTGTAGTTAGGTCTGGCTTTATATAAGATATAGTCCAATAAAGCGTTGTTCTGTCTGACTTTACATAAGAATTAGTCCAATAAAGTGTAGTTCGGTCTTGCTTTACATAAGAATTAGTGCAATAAAGTGTAGTTCGGTCTGACATTTCACAAGAATTAGTCCAATAAAGTGTAGTTCGGTCTGTCTTTACATAAGAATTAGTCCAATAAAGTGTAGTTAGGTCTTGCTTTATATAAGAATTTCTCCAATAAAGCGTAGTTCGGTGTGGCTTTACATAAGAATTTGTGCAATAAAGTGTAGTTCGATCTGGCTTTACATAAGAATTAGTCCAATAAAGCGTACTTCGGTCTGACTTTACATAAGAATTAGCCGAAGAAAGTGTAGTTCGACCTTTCTTTAGATAAGAATTAGTCCAATAAAGAGTAGTTGGGTCTGATTTTACATAAGAATTAGTCTAATAAAGTGTAGTTCGGTCTGGCTTTACATAAGAATTAGTCTAATAATTGTAGTTCTGTCCGGCTTTACAGAAGAATTTGTTCAATAAAGTTTTCTTCGGTCTGGCTTTCCATAAGAATTAGTCCAATAAGTGTAGCTCGGTCTGTCTTTACATAAGAATTAGTCCAATAAAGTGTAGTTAGGTCTGCCTTTATATAAGAATTAGTCCAATAAAGTGTTGTTAGGTCTTACTTTACATAAGAATTAGTCCAATAAAGTGTAGTTAGTTGTGGTTTTATATAAGAATTAGTCCAACAAAGTGTAGTTCGGTCAGGCTTTACATAAGAATTTGTCCAATAAAGTGTAGTTCGGTCTGTCTTTACATAAGAATTAGTCCAATAAAGTGTAGTTCGGTGTGGCTTTACATAACAATTAGTCCGAGAAGGTGTAGTTAGGTCTGGTTTTATATAAGAATTAGTCCAATAAAGTGTAGTTCGGTCTGACGTTACATAAGAATTAGTCGAATAAAGTGTAGTTCGGTCTGGCTTTACATAAGAATTAGTCGAATAAGAGTAGTTCGATCTGGCTTTACATAAGAATTAGTCCAATAAAGTGTAGTTCGGTCTGACATTTCACAAGAATTAGTCCAATAAGGTGTAGTTCGCTCAGACTTTACATAAGAATTTGTCCAATAAGGTGTAGTTCGGTCTGGTTTTACATAAGAATTTGTCCAATAAAGTGTAGTTCGGTCTGGCTTTACATATCAATTAGTCGAATAAATTGGAGTTCAGTCTGTATTTACATAAGAATTAGTCCAATAAAGTGTAGTTCGGTCTGACTTTGCATAAGAAATAGTCGAATAAAGTGGAGTTCGGTGTGGCTTTTCAGAAGAATTAGTCCAACAAAGTGTAGTTCGGTGTAGATTTACATAAGAATTAGTCGAATAAAGTGTAGTTAGGTCTGGCTTTTTATAAGACATAGTCCAATAAAGGGTAGTTCAGTCTGACTTTACATAAGAATTAGTCCAATAAAGTGTAGTTCGGTCTGAATTTACATAAGGAGTAGTCCAATAAAGTGTAGTTAGTTGTGGTTTTATATAAGGATTAGTCCAATAAAGTGTATTTCGGACTGACTTTACATTAGAATTAGTCCAATAAAGTGCAGTTCGGTCTGACTTTACATAAGAATTAGTCCAATAAAAAGTAGTTCTGTCTGGCTTTACATAAGCATTAGTTCAATAAAGTTTACATCGGTCTGGCTTTACATAAGAATTAGTCCAATAAGTGTAGTTCGGTCTGGCTTTATTTAAGAATTAGTGCAATAAAGTGTAGTTCGGTCTGACATTTCACAAGAATTAGTCCAGCAAAGTGTAGTTCGGTCTGGCTTTACATAAGATTTAGTTCAATAAAGTGTAGTTCGGTCTGACTTTACGTAAGGATTAGTTCAATAAAGTGTAGTTCGGTCTGGCTTTCCATAAGAATTATGCAATAAAGTGTAGTTCGGTCTGACATTTCACAAGAATTAGTCCAATAAAGTGTACTTCGGTCTGGCTTTAAATAAAAATTAGTCCAATAAAATGTAGTTCGGTCTGAATTTCATAAGGATTAGTCCAATAAAGTGTAGTATGTCTGGCTTTACCTATGAATTAGTCCAATAAAGTGTAGTACGGTCTGGCTTTACATACGAATTAGTCCAATAAAGTGTAGTTCGGTCTGGCTTTACATAAGGATTGGTCCAATAAAGTGTAGTTTCGCCTGGTTTTATCTAAGAATTCGTCCAATAAAGTGTACTTCGGTCTGACTTTACATAAGAATTAGTCGAATAAAGTTTAGTTCGGTGTGGCTTTACATAAGAATTAGTCCAATAAGTGTAGTTCTGTCTGTCTTTACATAAGAATTTGTCCAATAAAGTGTAATTC
>JAECUM010016603.1:0-53982 GCA_016617855.1 Megalonaias nervosa | reverse complement strand
CATGTATCTATTATGACTGAAAATAGAATATACAGCAAATTTTTAAACTTGAATAAAGTTATGTTATTTCATGTATCCCGGTTTTCTGTTACTTATTTCATGTTTTCAGAGTCAATGCCTTTAGCATAAAATTAGATTTTACTACAATCAGTGTTAGGAAGCTAAATGAATCAAAAGTGAACATGAACAGACAGCAATATGTTTTTAATGTCATTTTATAGAATCTGTTCAAGAAATGAAATTATAGAGGATTAAAGAATTTTTCATGAGAATTTCCAAGATAATGAACAAATGATTTTAGCAGGATCTATTATCACAATGAAAGGTTTGGGTAAAAATTCCACACTCAAGTAAAATGATAGTACTGATGTTACGTATCGGCTCGTTCAAAAGTAACAAAAGAAAAGAGTGAAGACAACAAGCTTTGTAAGTTTTAACAAAAATAATTTATTTCCCTAGAAAACACGGTGAAAAGGTGAAAATATGAAATAGGACTTACGGTTTGTGAAGAAAATCCAAACATTTATCCTAGTACTGAAAAAAATACAAGTCCTATCACTAAATAATTTTAACTGAATCCAGGTTCGAATCTTGGTGACGTTCCAAGATGGAGGACGATGATGCCAGATGAAGTCTTTATACGATTTTCCAGAATTTCACGTTGAACCACAATTTGTACTGTACTATTCCAATTTAGAATGAATTTCACTGAATGTCTTTGTCCCTAGACCACTACTTGTGTAGTTCTCCAGGGAAAAATAAATTATTATTTAAAAAGTAGATGAACTCCTATAGCTGTCATCTGTAACAATACACATCTCGAGCTCTACTGATGTAAAGAAAAATAAACTCTTTCCAGCACAAGAAAAATAATACCTTCTTCTCAAGGTATAAGAACGACTCGGACTATTTCACAGGGACCCAAGTGTTTAAAACCCGAACCAAAATGTCATTTCATGCACACGCACGAAGAACGCGTGGTTATTTCATCATCTAACAATCGCAGTACACGATTTAATCACATATGCTTAGAAAAATGACCTTGACCACAACCAGTCGTTTACACCGATTGTTTATCCAGTCGGCAATCTAAAATAATGCTTACGCAAGCCGAGAGTCATATTTACGTTCTAAATAAACACGATGTTTCTTTCAAAAATATCAGATCCCGTGAACATAATCAACATCATAATAATATACAATGATACAAAAATGAAATAAAAAGCATTCAAATTTTAACACACAAGTGATTAAATTACAAGGTCGTAACACTGATACATTTTGTCAATAAAGGAGGGATTTTATGAATAGGAATTTTAAGCATAATTTTCACATGCGTATAAAGCAATCACTTGTCCCAAAATTGACCCTGATAGTGGCACCATAACCACTGTAAGAATATCTTGCCTACAAGTGTACATGTACTCGGACAGGATTTCCTTGCAATTTTCATATTGCTGAATGTAGGCACAGTATGCTGCTTCCAGGACATATTCATCCAAGCAAACTGTATGAAATCTTGGATGATCAATGATACAATCCACCTTGACCTCCTCAGTCTTATTCAAAATCATAATCTCTTTACAGCATCTACACTTCTCGACTATTTCTTTACTGCTGCAATTTCCACAGGTACACCAATATACATGGTAAATACACTCCATCATTCATTATTGTGTTAGATAGCAAACTTGTGGGTAAAATGTATGAGAAGTTCTTGCATGCTAAAGTATGAAATATATGTATATGTGATGCATGGTTAGACTTTTTTTCTACCTTATGTACCACAATAATGAGCATTTAATCAGCAATGTATTATTCTCAAGATTTGTTTCCCCATAAATCTGTATACTTCCTCTGCCACTAGTATTATACACCTATACCCACAGAGAAAATATATGCTTGCTGAATACCTGGATACACCAGGTCTATGATTACTTTTTCTTTTTAATAAAATTCTTCAATTTTACTATCTGTGGAGGGTAGTAAACAATGACACCCAAAGTACATTCGGGGTCTGCATTTCATCACGGTTTAAAGAACAAGCTTGTCATAAAGTTAATAAAGTATTTATTTCTACACCTCTCACAGTCCGAGTCTTAAGTGTTTAACTTTTAACACCACTAGTTACTGATGAACCACGCCCACATGAAAATCTGCTCTGAAGACATCCAAGTTTCGCCCAAATTCGTGCCCTTCTCTTTTCATTATGAAATTGAAATAACATTAACGAAAGAATAATAATAATAATTACCATAATGATAATAGTAATTACCAGATAGTCTAAGCACTGCTCAGCCTCATTATGCCGTATGTTCTCTTTAGGGTCTTCATCTTCGTCCACATTCTCGTCTCGTTCAGGCTAAAATTGGTACTGTATAACCTCAGCGAGCTTAATCTTCTTAAGATTCATTACGTTTGCCATCTTCTAGGAGTTCACCTTCCTCACACGACGAAAATGAGCATGACAAATTTTGCCGTAAATTCGCTAGAATCATCACTAGATTCAGCCATCATCACACCACATACGCTAAACTTGAGAGACTTCCCGACAGTACGTCACTTTCGGAAATCCTATTATCATACGGAAGTATACAAATATTTCCGGAGCGTTTTCCGTAAAACATCGAAAAATGCACACATTATCTTCATTTTCTTCTCTGTGAGTTAAAGTATGCATTTTTAATGCACATTTCTGAGTTATTTAGCGAAAAATGAACATTCTGATATATAGTATGTATTACACTCTAGTAGACCTTTAATGAATCTTGGTCTGGCTATGTCAGTTTCCAAGGAAAAATGCTTGTTTGTTTCAGCGACACAGATAACAAAGTTTTATATGTGCTTGTTTAAAAATAGTTATAAGTGAGCACAGTCTCTTATGTTTATTGTGTATAATTTTATTCACATGCATTCATTACTTAGCTTAGTATAGTTTGTGAATGCGAGACAGGGTGAGACTTCGGTATGCTATAGTACACACACACACACACACACACACACACACACACACAGCTTGTACAGCACTACCAATTGTAAAAAACGAAAATCATCAAGAATATAAAAATAATTCACAAAACTTACTCATTTCATTCATTGATTGGTTTCTAACTCGACTGCCACTAAGCGGTCCATAACATTGTTACCTTCATTGTAATTCAAACCTAATGAACTTCAAAACTAACATGGTGTCCACATTTGTGGGGAGAGTCTGCTTTTCTCATATTAGGAGTTATGTCGTTCATTGAGTTCCGAGCTCCGAATAATTCCGCAAATTTTCTTAATGGCTTACTCTCACCCTTTTTTCTTCAATTTTTGGGAAATAGAAGAAATAGACACTGCATACGCTGACTGCAGACGACACAGTGTTTACTTCCTATGTATGTGTAGGACTTGCATACCCCCCTTTCACTGAGAAGGAACTCTTCAGCCACCGGAAAAAATGACTGACTCGTTTACAAGGAAAACGTCGGTTTGGTTTGAACTGCCAATAAGATAACAATTTTAGGGATCACTTGGTATAACAGTGAGTTAGAAATTGTAAATCAACGAACGATCGTGTATGATATTTTTAGATTTTCGGTTGGGAGCATCTGCCCCGGGGAAGGGGGTGAAGGCGGAATCTATAGTATTTTAACCGCCTGCAGAACCAATTACTGATAACTAATATTCTTTCTTTCATTTACAATGCAAATCGTAGCAAACAATTCTAATTTAATAACCTTTCCAATTCCATAAAATGCTCAACAGGTTTCCGTCGGCTTCTTATACGAATTAATACCGTAAGTCTTTCAAATTCCTCAAAGTCGACCGGTGTTAGAGTCAAATTTTCCTAACCAGTATGTCTTCTTCTGCATTGTCGGTGTTAATCATATGTTCTCGATAATTCTTATCATAACGTTCGTTGTTTCTGATAAGGTCTGTGTTTTTCATAATAATTGGTAATGGCCAGAAAATTTGATGGTTGCACTTTCTAAGAATCCGTAGTTGCAAATATTGCATTTAACAATGACGACTGTTCATGTCTTTTACTAACCAATCAAATTTGAAGAATATACGATGCGTAATAAACCTAACTGACGCCAAGATTTGATTATATCTTACAAAGACAAGCCTGTGTTGGATCTAGTAGCCGTACGTGATTTGTTTTACATATCCTAAACCATTACAAGAGAAGATGGAAATGGTTGTTAGATCGTTGAAGTCTATTTTAAATTTTTCGAGCTGACAAATGAACAACACGACTCAATTTTGAAGTTAAATGTTTACTGTAATAATCTGGTTTTACTTTTGGTTTATCGCTGCTCACTACATATGAAAATAAGCATGCAAACTTTTTTTCCCTGGAAAATTCCGTTTTTGCTTTGAACACCAAAGTTGTCTTAAATTTTAAAATTGTGGTTACTTCCTTCAGAACAAATTCGGGTGTATAAACAGTGTTTACGACACATTAAAATACTGAATTAAAAAATTTACAATGTCAGTTTATCACTTTTCAAAAGGGACGTTATTATATAAAAAGATTGATTGTCTATGAGTCCCCATAAGCTACCTAAATTTGGTAACGCGAATGATTTGTTATTTGATAGATTTGCAAAAGCCGTTGATCTGACCACCTGTCTGATTGGAAAGTTGGTCTGCGTCCACCTGACAGGAGTGACCCCTGGGACAACGGCAGGGATAGTTGTGTTCTAGGCGGTGCTTGAGGAAGTAGCTGGGGTCTCGCACGTTCCGGACTGTCATACACACATCACTACCAATCGACATCTGGTTACATTTGGGCTATAAAATGACAAAATTCAGAAATATGGTGTAAATTTTTTTTTGTATATTAATTTCAATATCAAAACTACAAATGTATTCATAGAACACGAATGCTCCACCACAACATCTTTTTCTGTACTCAGGATGGCATATCCACAGACGAAGATTTGTGAACTTTATACCAACGATGTATGGGAGACTCAAACACAAATGTCAACCAAAGTCAACGAAGCACGAATTACGTGTCATTGACCAAATTATATTTAAGAGTCTTTTTTTTTAATACTCGTAAGACGCATAAGTACATTAAACTCTATGACCCTGCAGAAAAACGTGCTGTAAAAACTTGTCTAAAGGAACAAAGGGACGGACTATGGCAACATTATAGGATCATTCCATTTTCGGACACAGGCAGAGAAATGGCTTTAAAAGTTGAATTATATGCAGTTTAATCAGTACTTTATTGATAAATATCATAGTGGCATGTTCTGAAATTGTTGAGTGTACTGTAATGGGTGGTGCTCTACAGTTTCGTATGTTGCACAGAATTTAGAATTTTAAAGAAAAAGAATTTCCCCGGGTTTCCTCACTGGTTATACCGGCTACTTAAAAAAGACCTTGTATATTTTAGGTATTGTTCAAGAACCTTTAATTCCATTTATTTTGGTGTAATATGGGTTATAGAGTATACAGCTTGGCCTTACTCCGGATGTGCACCTTTCAAAAAAGTGCTAGCTCCACTTGGTCATTTTCACTTCCTGAACTTCCGAGGTAAATTGTAAAAAGAGAGCTGATATCTCTTTTACATTTTATATATTTGGTAATTCATTCATTGCACTTTCAGAAGCTGGTATTGTTTAGTCTGGCAAAATTCATTTTACCTATTTTAATAGCTGCTAAGGATAGTGTACTCTAGACAAATTCAGGCTGATTTTTGGAGCACAAGTGAACAGTCATTTCAGTTAGCAGTGTGCTAAGATCATTTACAATTTCCAAAAGTACAATATCCAAAGAAATGTCAGCCACATTACATCAAAGTAGCATAGAGGTATGCCAACATTCTTTCCACTGTTCATGTTTTAAATGCAAACAACTTCACCTTACATACGTCACTCTCAAAAGTACATAATAACTGGTGAGCGCCCCCAATGAAAAAACACACCAACAATAATTTTCGTTTCGTTAAAGTTTATGTTTGATTTTAAATGTCAGCGGGCTTTGTAGCACCATCTAGCGTCTTAGTTTTTGGGTCACGTGATTCCGCTTATTGGGTATATATACGTACCAACTGTGGCTGTAATGGTGGTGTGTTACGAAGCGATATTGTCTGCAAACTTCTCCTTTCAAGTGAAGCAGTATAACCACCCAGCCAGAGCAAACACATTTGGTCGTAGTTCGCCGAACAAGAAAGGGCCAGGGCGGGGAATCTAAAAGAGTAGGGACTAGGTCTTTCGTCGACCAGGATACAGGCGCTACAAGGCTCGTTGAAGAAGCGCAAAAATCTTGGAATCACAACCTTGCGACAATGCACATTTTCGTAGAAGGTCTCTCTTCTCTCATCATTTTGACCCGTTCGTCTCTCTCTCTCTCTCTCTCTCTCTCTCTCTGTCGATCTTGAGCGAGTAACGACTCGCGACCACGACCTGGTCGACGACACAGTCGGCAACCCAGAGGACGACCCAGTCGTCGACTCAGCAACCCAGTCGACGACCTCATCAGCAACCCAGAAGGATGACCCAGTGACTCATTCAGCGACCCAGGAGGACGACCCACTGACTCAGTCAGCGACCCAGGAGGATGACCCAAAGGGGCGACCCAATCGACGACCCAGTCAGCGACCCAGAAGGACGACCCAGTGACTCAGCCAGCAACCCAGTAGGTGACCAGGAGGACGACCCAGTCGACGGCCTAGAAAGATGAACCAGTGATTCAGCGACCCAGTCGACGACACGGTATCCCAGAAGGACGACCCAGTCAGCGACCCAGAAGGATGACCCTGGAGGACGACTCAGAGACTCAGTCAGCGACCCAGTCGATGACCCAATCAGCGACAAGAAGCCAGGAATACAACGGTATCCCGTTGCAGTAGAGCTCTGCCACACCCTTGAGCGCCAGACCTCATTCCAAATACAAAGACTTATCCTATAGAACCCGAGATAGCGAGATTCTGGGTAGTGTAGTCGAAGAAGAGTGAGAGTTACCCGCTACAGTACATTTTCATATCGCAGAATAAGTGTTCTAATGCAAAGGTTGGGTGAAAAAGGTTAAGAGTGACTACAGGTGAAATTTCGGAGTGTTAAGCTATTTGGAAAAAGAAAAATTTTGCATAACTTAAAGTCAAACGAATTCATGGTTTCGTTGTGCATTTTGTTGCATTTTGTTCAGTAAACTCTGAAAAAGTGAAAGCCCACTGTAAGAGTAATTACATATAAATTGTAGAAAATTATACCTGTAACTACAAATAATTCCATTAGAAATATTTAAAAATCAATGAGATTTTAACTTGCTGAAGACTATATATTCTCCATTATTTTGTACTTCAACAAAAGTGAAGGTTGCTGAGTCAATTCTTCCGCTTTATTTTCTTTTGTTAAGATCTTTACTGTAATATGATGGAAAAAGAGATAATTACGACATGTCGTATATGTATGATAATTTCACAAAGTTTCGTATTTATTTTGTTCACATATATTTTTCTTTTGCACTACTACATGTCCCATAGGATACGGGCTTTTATACTTTCTCCAATCATTATTCAAGAGCAGAGCATCATAATGACGTCTAATGTCTCTCAACGTTACTCGCATTATTCCAACAGCCTTTATGTCCTTACACTGGTGTAATGATCTACTGATTACGTCATCTCTACTTGTGCGATAAACATGAATTTGTCAGCAGTATACATCCTGAAAAGAGCGTTCATGCCATTTAGTATCAAGTGACTGAGTCAGGGTACGAAATGTAAGTCTGCTAATTAGAGAAATGGTACATTCTGTCCATAATTTGCAAGATAATCTGATATGCTCTCCATTAATAGCATTATATAATTATTATCCTTATGGCCTGAATAAAGTGCCCAAACCCCTCCGATTAATCATTCTGATTGTTTAACTCACCAAATGGCTATAACTGTTTAATTATTTGTAGAAAAAATTGTCTCCTTTATTAGGATTATTATAACTTAATTTTGGGTAATTTCTGTTTTTACCCTTACCTTCGGAATTCATTTAAAGCAAATAGTTGTATGATCTCGGAAACATTTCAAATAGTTTTTGTTTTTCTACTTTCAAATTCATCAGTTATTTCTGTTACAACAGCCTGTTGATTATTCAGGATTTCCGAATGGTTGCCGAATCAAATCTAGAAATTCTGGTCCTCAGGATTACTGATTTTGAATATCTAGGCGCTACACGTATACTTGTAAGAATGATACGTAGTAAATGACAAACTGATATTACTCGTCATTGATTCATTTTGCACCTTATCATCTCACAAAAAGTGGAGCGTGGCGTATGAACGTCCTATAATACCAATAAACATTCGTCAACGTCCTATCGTACCAATAAATATTCTTCAACGTCCTATCGTACCAATAAACATTCTTCAGCGTCCTATAGTACAGTCTGCCAACATAATAATTCGTATACAATTCGCCATGATATACAAAGAATCTCACATTTGTTACGTGTCTAGGCTCGTACAAAAGTAACAAGAAAAGAGTGAAGCCAACAAGCTTTGTAAAATTAACAAATAATTTATTTCCCTAGAAAAACAAGGTAAGAAATAAGAAAAAGAACTTACGGTTTATGAATCAAATCCAAAAATTAATCCAAGAATTAAAAAATATAAGTCCTATCAATATAAAGTTCTAAGTGAATCACAGTTCGAATCCCGATGAAACTCCAAGATGGAAGGCTATGACGTCTTCGATAACTTTCAAAGTGTTGCCGTGTCAACAGTTCCTTGTTGAATCACAAAGAATAATATTTCAGTTTTTGAATTCCGAATAATTTCAATAAATGTCTTTGTCCAAGAATTCTGATTAGGAGCACTTATATGTATGTTTTCCAGAGAAACGAATTACTAAATCCGAAAAATAGAAAAATGCAACTCAAACTGGTCACAACAAAACACCTTTGAGCTTCAAAGGTTAAAAGCACAACTGGCTATTTCTTCTCAAGAAAACGACTATACAGTAAACTAAAATGTAAAACCGATTCCCGTATGGGGTCACGTAATCACCTCTCTACAGAACAACGTAGAAATGTTACATGACAAATATCACGTACTCTAGTATAGCTTTAATAAAAATCAATGATTTTTACTCTAGAAATGAATTTTAAGAAAAGTTGTTTGCACCAAAACTGACACTGGTTCTGAATCTAGGTCAGCAAAAGATACAATGTTCTTCTACTGGCTGTTTGTCAGGTCAAACAGAACTGAATTGAATTTCTAAAAAAATAAAATCCAGTAGACAAAATTATCATTATAATAACATGTAATGGAATAAAATAAAATTTAAAAAAATTTAAAACTAACAAACAAACAATTTAATTACATATACATAACACATTTTACTTTTACATGCGGGAACTGTTACACTCATAAAGCAGAAATCATTAAACTTATATGAAATGAGCTCCTGTATAAAAGCCTCTAACAAGACTTCTCAGATTATTATCATTACATAAGTTACGTATATGTAATTAAATTGCTTGTGTGTTAGTTTCAAAATTCTTTTTTTATTTTATTTTTGTTTCATTACATTTTATTGTAATGATTATTTTCACTGGATTCGAAATTCTTTTTCAGTAATTCTGTTTATCTAAGATGTAAAAAGTGTTACATGAGCAATATTTTTAGTTCACCTTGGTCCGCGGTAGTGTAAGCGCTACGCGAAAACGATTGGCTATTACCAAGGTCATTTCGTCTAGTCTGAATAAACAATGTTTTATTTTTAAATTTATTTCAGAGTTAGAGTAGATAGGGGTTCTTCCTACGTGGCAAATTGCATTTTTCTTATTGCGTTGTTCGAGTGTTAAGAGACCACGTAATCTATCTCGCGAGAACGGGATGATAATTTGTCGGATATAATAACCCTTTCTGAGCGCTCGTCAGTCAGTTGTATTTCTGAAACCTTGAAGGCCGGATAGGTATTTATTGTTGAAACCAGATTGTTTTTTTGAAGTTCATTTGTTTTTTTGGAATTTAATAATTTATTCTCTAGAAAACCAAACGAGTGTACTGTTTTATAAAATTCTGGGAGAAAGAAATTCAGTGGAAATTTATTCTGGAATTATTCGGAAACATAAACTGTGATTCAATTGAGGAATTGTTGCTATTTGTACAAGGACCACATCTGACGTCATCGCCTTCCATATTGGAACGTCGTCGAGATTCGAACCTGGATTCTAATAGAACTATTTAGTGATAGGACTTGTATTTTTCATTCTTAGGATTAAATTTTGGATTATATTCACAAACCGTAAGTCCTATTTTCCAATTTTTACATTGTTTTCTAGGGAAATAAATTAGTTTGTTAAAATATACAAAGCTTGTTGTCTTCACTCTTTTCTTTTGTTATTATTGTACGAGCCTACACATAACACATAATATACTAGGTTCAGATTATTATCATTACATAATATACTAGGTTCAGATTATTATTATCATTACATAATATACTAGGTTCAGATTATTATCATTACATAATATACTAGGTCCTGCTTTCTAAACCTATAAACTTTACCACCTTCTAATAGTGGAAGATTAATCTTACCCTTATCTGATTAGGGCATAAATTTTCTGCTTTCTTGCGTTTTCAGCCCTAGGTTGAGATTGCAGAGGAAAGGCGTTACCATAGACAGAAAATTACCTTTCCACAGCTGTACTCCATGAAGCTGTATATCCCCTGAGACCAGGACCTGTGCAGGTAGAGGCGTCTTCCACACTGACAGTGCATGCCAGGCGGCACAAGTTTAAGCGGGAAGGGTCCAGGTGGGCCCATCAGTGTAATGATCGGCTCAAACTTCCCACAAACTCGACCCAGGTCTACAGCTAAGGGTCGGCAGAAACTTAATCTCATAAGAACCTCTTCCTCTCTGTCATTATCTGAAAGTTGACCAATCGCTTGTAAACGATAGCAATCGGATACCGCAAGGATGCAGTTTACTGTCTTTTCACGATTAATGTCTTCAGTTCTTATCATTAACATGAAATAAGGGATGTGCATAAATCGAGGAGCAGACAAATATAATTACCTAAAGAATGCAGACTATACAACCAACAATAATTACCTATAGAATACAGACTATACAACCAATAATAATTACCCATTGAATACAGACTATTCAACCAGCAACAAATAGCAAGACATTGAACGACAAACTCACGCGGATATCATATGGAAACACTTTAAAGAGGTGGTCGAAGAACCAGTTTGAATGGTATCATCTCTTCACCGTCTATGAACAACATGAATTAATTCTACAGGCTCAGTCCTCTTAATTCCCAGCAAACACCAGGTTCTTTGCAGCCAAAATGGCATATGCTCTCGGACAACCCCTCTTCAGATATTGAGACTAATATGTAGTGACACAAACTTGCTAAAAATCTATATAAGCATGAAAGTAACGGTGAAATAGAGATAATCTAGTCCATAAAATGGAAATCTCAACCAAATATCATTAGACACAAAGCAAATGATAATACAAAATAGGATGGCTGAACTTACAACAGCGTTGTTGTGAGACTTATTTGACCTATTTTCTGCGTTAGAGATCACGGCTAAAGAATTATCAATTTTCAGAATTTCAGATATTAGAGATCATTTGAAAAAGTAGATGCCGATTAAATAATTTATTCACGGCTCTATCTACAAAGAAGGAATAATAATAATAATAATAATAATAATAATAATAATAAATTGAAGAAATCAAAAGAATAAATGTTCTCAATACAGATTTGTAAAGTCAGCAGTGTTTAATTGGTACCAACCAAAATTTAGCTAGTTGTTTTCAAAAAGAAAATGACGAGCATATACATACAAATATTGAATAACGTTATTCTTTAAAATAAAAGTATTACGAATCACACGAGTGTAGTTTAATCCAGCCTAAAGAAAGTTCTCAATAAACTTGACAATGTCGAAGTAAAGAAGTTCAATCTCGGGACTGTCCATTTAAGGACAATTATTAGACTTCATTTACTCCAATCATTATTTGGCCACTATGCCTTTCAGAACAAGCAAGCAAACAAACAAACCATAAAAGAAACAACTATTAAAGGTGAGGTTAGCTATAGATGTGTATTCTATTAAGATCTTTATAATATTCAGCCTTCTTTTATGTATTACGAAACCTCTTAAGCAATACATATACTGAGAATATATCTCAGCGCAGATGGGAGTACCTTTCTCCACAAGCTGACAAGCCGCTTCGTACATTGCTTTGAAACTTCTTTCTCTTTTTGCCCTGAAAACTATTTCAGCTAAACTTAAAAAATCCCAACACAAACAAAATAAGTTTATTTAATTAGAACCAGACGTTGCTTTAACAACAAAAGATAGGAATAAATATATCTGATTACATAAAGGAAAATGTATTTCCATTAAGATCGTTCACATTCATATTAATTTGTAGCATCGCTGAAGATGCGTTATTATCGAATTTCATAAATCTGATAATTCTGGCAGAGGTTGCCACAAAAATTGGTCCCATATATCACGGAGAATTTCGATAACAATCATAGTACACTGCTATTACTGTTTTTGCCAATTTTGAAAATAATATACTTTGAGTTTCCAAATAATGAATTTTAAGTCTGAGTTCATGTTCATGCTGCTCAACGTTTCATGCTCTCTAGTCCTGATTGGATTCTCTTCACTGTTAACAAAATATCAGAGGATCAAATAAACCTACTGAACTCCGATTCTAAACAAGATGTATTACCTCTCTTGCACGTTTAATGTGACGAGCCTCTGCAGACAACACCTGCTCAGACGATATGAAAAAGTGGACACATAAGGCCTGGCCATTTTATTAACAAACTCAGATTGAGATGACATAGATGATACCTTCATCAAAACAGAACTATTGTACCAAATGTCATAAGAAAAAGTTATAAAACACACACACGCACAGACTAAAACTAACATAATAATAATAATAATAATAATAATAATAATAATAAAATCAACCAAACAAACAACAGTAACAACATAGCGTTGGGCAGTAGAAAATGTGAAAGCTGTGAGAACTTACTTCGACTAGGGCAATTCAGAAACCAAGCTCAGAAACACGAGGGATAGCAAACACGCGATGATGCCTTTTGGACAGATAGGCGTAAACTGATATACATTGAAAACGGCGCAAGCCATACAAAGATTGTATTTAAAAAAGAATACTATTGTATGAAATGATATATGTATGGGTAGATTGATGGTATATCGAGTCAAATGAACTTATATAAATGAACATCATGTTGCAATCCGAAACATCCTTTAGTCATTAAATTCCTTTGTACAATTTTTCAACACTCCATGCCATATGTATTCCATTCTGTCCCCTTCCCATGAGAGACTGCTAAATTATACGCTGACAGGAACACAAATTCGCACACACACATATTTGCATGCAACCGAAATCATAAATCACATATATAGCTATTAGTATCAAACCAGGGGGAAAATAGAAAGGTGTTCCAATTAAAAATTTTCCTAGTGAGTGAGAGGGACATAATTTGTTTACTCGGTAAACATTGAATCATTATTTTAGCTCTTAATATTTGTGCTTGAAATACAAATACAAAATTTAATATCCTTATGCATAGTTTTTGGAGACAGTATATAATTTGTGGCACACACACACACACACACACACACACACACACACACACACACACACACACACGTACACACACACACACACACACACACACACACACACACACACACACACACACACACCCCAAAGGAAAAAGACTAACTTTGCGAAGGAAGAGTCTTGTACAAATAAATTGAGCGGGAATCATCCCCCCAGTTCCGTGGGCACTGGATGGCATCAGGACAGGTGCAAATTGACTGTTGACTCGGGAAAGAAATATCAGTGGCGTTGAATGCTACGTCACAAATGGAATCTATCGAGTAGCATACAGGGGTGGACTGCAAATACGTGATAGAAGAATATGAACATGGTATTTTTAAGTTATAAAACTTAATAAAACAGTAATATAGAAATAATGATTAATAAAGGAAGCGAGAATCACAGTATTCCTGGTTGCAGCGTCACGTTATTCCTCATGACTGTTACACGAATTCTTCAGTCTTACATGTAATAACTTCGAAACTTCATCGGTTATTTATTTTTCTTAAGGTGACAACTCAAAATGAAATAGTTTTCAAACATTGACGGAAAAATCTGTCAAACATCAGCCACAATCATATAAGGATTAGCTCCGCAACTTGACGTATATAAATGGTATATGAAGAGATTCTTGTTGAGAATGGTTAGTTGGTTAGTTGTCTTTAACGGTGCCTTTAAGACATTAATGAATATATCACTCAGAGTAAATGGGCACTACTTATATTCAGTTTGTAAAGAGATTAATATACTTTGATTCATGTACAACTACTGACATATAAAATAAATATTATTATATACCCAGGGTATGTGCTATCTGCATCTACATCTCCCTTTGTAGCTTTGTCAGATTTTATTGATTGTTTGATTATGGGGAATGGGTGTTGTGAACATATTTCTCAGCCGCAGTAATTAACAAATTTATGGGAGCAGACGTTATAATGTACATTATTCCTGATATTTTATGACAGAATGGATTAGTTTCTTAAAATGAACCCTCCCTAATTTTTTAACATAGGGAATTATCTAGATATTTTTGTGTATACGTGTTTAGTGATCTGAGATAGGATTAATTCTTTGTATTAAATCTTTGTGTTTGAGCCGTATTTTGTATTGCATAACGTGAAGTACTAATATTCGGCTCGGAAAGACTTCCTAATAAGTCATACAAATGCGAAACAAAAGGAAAAGCATGCGAATGTGAAATTAGAGTTTCGTGATGTGTTGTCATTAGTTGATTATATAAACATTATTTATAGTATTCTCGCGTTTAAGAACCTTTCAGTTGACAAAGACTGTTGTTTTAGGGTCCTTGAAAATAGGGGAAACAATGAACTTCAAACCACGCTCACGCGAGCGTTTGATTCACTCGGTAGAGAGACTCTTTTGCATGTAAGAATATGAAAGTAATATAATCGAAATTTACCTTATTTGTTGAGCATTTAATCATGCAGAATCCTGACAAGATTAGTTTTTGGGTGGTTGGGTAAAAAGTATTTATAAAGACAAATAACTGTACACCGTAGAGAGAGGAGGTAACTAAAACAAATTGAAGAATGGCTTCAAAATTCTGATGTACTTCTTCAGTTAACAAAAACAGTTGTTTGTTTAAACACCAACAATTTTACAACTTATCTTTTTAAAGTAAAATGCAAATAATTTTTCCATGAAGCACGGAACATTATCAATATAGCCTCCATGACAATCCTCACAGGCTTTGAAGTAGTAGAAAGATATGCTGACCTGGCTTCCCTGACCATTGGCTTTTGAGACAAACTAGACTTTGGAATAAATGTTGGCATACTATTTCATGATAATAATCACAGGTATTTGGAAGAAGCAGCGATAACAAGATTTTTAAGATGCCTTAATGAATGTCAGAATAACAGTGTTTTTACTTAGGACCAAATTAGATCTTACGATGCTTCTGTGTGTCAATTTTCATTACGATCCTCATAATAATTTAGAATTAATGATATAAAATTTTACGGATGTTAAGTTTCATTGCAGTCCTGAAAGTTGTAAGTAGCAAATAAAGATAACAGTGACAAATACACAAGTTTGTTAACGGACTCCAGGTGAAGGCATCAACACTTCTGGTCTTAGGATCAGCTCCACGCCCCCTTTTCTCCCCCCCCCCCAAATAAAATAAGTATTCCACACAGTTATAAGACTTAATATGATAAAACCGGGCCATTTGAGATAGTCACGGCAATACTCATCAAAACCATTTTTAAAGCTGAATTGGCCAAATAAAATATACAATATTTTGAGTAACTTGTTACATCTAAATTACAGTCGGAAGAATAATGATTATGATTGATATAGTAGATACTCATAGTCTGTCCAATTGCACATTGGAAATGCATGCAACATTCCTAAGATAATTTTGAAATTTATTATCGATGGAAGGGATGCTCCATTTTTATTTTCATTCGCCATCATGTTTAAAACAGATTTGACTACAGTTTAGGATTAAAATGTGAATATGGAAGAAATGTTCAAAACTTAATTCAGACTCGAAGTAAATTTTAAAATTATTTGCCTTTTTCTCAAATGAAAAACTACTGAAAATTGTTTATATTTATTTTTGACGACACAAAATCCAATTTTCGTTGAAAATAAAAAGATTTCCGTCACCAAAATATTTGCTACATGTGTGTACGAATGTTTAGTAGCAAAGAAATAATGTTTTAATTAGGAGAAAAACATGTGATAATTAATCCGTGCCTGTCAAACTTATTACAATGAAAATAAAGAATTCGAATAATGGCTGATGGGTGAGCTTAATATAAAAAATGTACAAAGCCTGTGTCACATGTTAGGAGGAATGTATGTTCTTACAGTGAAATAACATAGGAAGAAGTCTCTCAAACAAAACAAATATCTTGGATTCCAAGCGTGTTCTCCGCACTTAGCCTTTGAAATACTTTAACGAAGTGATATCCTTAAGTAGTGATAAATGTATGCAAAATCTCAATCATTCATTAGTTTCTTCATTGTTAGTGTAATCAATAACAGATTACAGCGTTCGTGTGTCTGTATTTATTACTGTATTACATTGTCTGCCAGGAAAAACTTAACCTGAAAAATAAAATCAGAAAACGTTGTCAGAGTTTACCTTCCTCCTAAAAATTCATTTCGCTATAAAGCAAATTTTCATATGATATTGTATGTTGTGTCCCTTCCTTTTGTGATTTCTTTCTCTATGAATTAGTTAATGCTTATCAGTTGCAATTGGCATGACTTCTTGCAATAAACAATTTGCACAGCCACACCAAAGTAATGAAATTGCTCATTAAGCAGTATCGTTTAGTTTTATAATTAGAAGCACTCCTCCGTTTACATCTTAAACGAGTTGTTGGGAATTCAAAATGAGAATGGAAAATAAAAAAAAAAAAGATAATTATGCAGATCAGTGGTGTTTGTTTGCAAAAATGCAATAGTCGATAGGACAAAACTTTGTTGAAAAATCTGACGTACATGCCAAAAATGTACGCATTGTTTTATGCCACATGCTCTGAATCTCCTCCAATTTGCATACAAAAATTTTTTGTTTTAGTTATTAAAAAAAAGGGAAAATAAATCATATTAGGGATGAGTTTATTTTAATCGCATCATTTCGTAATATATTGTAAATTTAAAAATAATTCTTTACGAAAATACGGAATAACCCAAATTCTGAAATGTGACCCTCTAATCTTTGTTTTTTGGATAATGATGTGTAGTATTGTCGAGTGTTGTTTATGATTTACACTGGATAAGCACCCACGAAGTATAGGACTGGTAGATACAAGTTTGCAGTACTTGTCACCGTATAATGTACGGGAATCGTCGCACTAAATATCGAATATAATGCGATCGTCGAAATGCTGCTTTATTCCATTACAAACTTTGCAATCATATCTATTTTTCTTTTCTTAGTTTTTAAATGACAAAATAGGAGAGGTTTTGTTCTAAAGAAATACCTGGACAGTTAGCTGGACCCTCCGTGATGAAAAAAGTTAATGAGTTATACATATATTAGACAAACGCTTTTCTTTATTAAGTCTAAGAAATATCATTGACATAAAGCTTAAAGGATAAACTATAAAACCTAAGACACAAACCAAAAACGGTTTGAAAATTATAAAATGTATGATGTATGTATTTCTACACTGATCAAACATTTATCTTTAAACTATTAGATTCACATTAGTAAGTTACGAAAGGGTGTTGTTTGGGTAACCTCGCACTTCCGTTGAATCATATTTAACTGAAATATGTAACACTGTTATGATGAAAACAATTAAGTGGGCGATATGTTAACATGGTTGAAAAGTGGGTGCATGAAAATCACGTCTAAAAAATTAGAAGAACATCTAGCAGACAATCTAAAAATCCATAGCTGACCGATATATGTAGGGTATAAAATTTGCAGACAATTTAAATATAACAAAATTTATAATTTCAGTTTACATTTAACTGCTCGATAAGTGAAAGTCCTACTTGTTGTGGCGATCCTGGTTTAGGCGTGTCATGGGGAAGTCCGGGAGGAAGTTGTAGATTGTGTCCAAGTGTTATCAATGCAAACAGCCACACTAAATAAACCATCCTGCACAAGGCTTTGATTCGACTTGTCAAGAATAACAGCTCGTACACAGAATGTCATATAATAATCCTGATGAGAAAATGTTGGACCACTTTTGTAGTCGGATTTACGATATGACTACAGAAAAATGATTGGCAGATCATAATGAGCTGAGGTTGTTGATTCATACTGATGCATGGTGAATGCGCATTGACTCATTAGAAACATAAATCTCACAGAAAACATGCTTTGAAAAATGTCCTTTATACAATGTGCGGAAAATATCCATGTGTAGGTAAAAGTAAAAGAGAAATTATTTTCAAATCAATAAATTAAAGAGGCTACTACATTACATGTCAAGACAGAAATTTTTTTTATAATTTTATTGCATCTAAACTTTGGTAGTCATTTTTTTTTATTATCAGCAAGGTAATTTCTCCTTTTATCTATTTACCATGTTGAAAAAGTGTCGAGTAGGGAGTGAGTAGTAAAGAATAGTAGTATATATTAATAGCATGATATAATCCTTTCAAATTGAATCTCCATCTACAGCAATTGTACATTATCTGGATGGGTTGCTATTTTATTTCATCGAGTCAAAACACATTCATTTTAAATTGTGCAACCGTGCATGAAAATTTACAACGCAGAAAGCTGATGAAATGTAACAATTGAAAATTTTAATGGCGCACAGCGTTTAATTGTGAATAACTGCAGTTGCATCAGTCGATAAATGAAGGGAAGATTTCCACTGGTCAGAACATAACCATGTGATCAGACCCAATTGAGCTTATTTCTGTACAAACTGTGCGGAAAACTACATTATCCTTCTATAAACAGAGTCACGTGCAAAGTAAGTAATGTAAACATTGAACGGAAGGCATACGCACTGCATGCTTTTGAAACGAAAGAAAAACGGCGGGTTTATATTTTATTTAGAAAATTTAATAAATTGATTTTACAGAATCAAATAACAAATCTTTATACATTGGGGCTATGTTGTAAAGCACTTTCACTGCAAGTCGTTACAAATGAATTTAAACTATAGGTAAATGGATACAGTGATTGGGAGGATGGGGTGGGGGTTGGGTTCAAAGACTAACATTATAACAATTAGATTCACATTCCTACAATGAAAACACCCACCTTGATAGTTACAATGTGGGGGGGGGGGGCAGAAATCCCGCTACTCTCCCATCGTAACTGTCATGGTCGATGTCTTGCACTGTTTTATTATTGGCCGCCATCACTATAACCATTTACCGATAGTCTTAATTTAATTTGTAAGTAGCCCCTGTAGGTAGCCTAAACTGTTAATGAACACGAAAATAGATTTAACGAAACGAAAACTGGTTACTCACGTGTCTGGACAATAACGATTCAGCCAAGTCACAATGAACGCATGAGAGCATCAAGTCTAAGAGTTATTCGTATGTCAAACTAAACAACACATCCTTTGCCTTGAATATTGAACTTCTACTCTTAACACATATGCCAAATTAGATAAAAGATTAAGGTCATGCTGGGGAATGTTCAAAGCCTTATATCGCTTACCATTGGTAGAATTATATTTTTATGTTGATGTAGCTATTACGTTGCAAATGGAGAATCCCCTGTTCTATAAATAGCTACGTAGCAGACCCCTTCAACAAGAATTCATAAGCTAAAATAAAGCTTAAAACTGATAGGAAATATCTTTAAAAACAAACAAGCAAACAAAACAACAATAATAAATAAATAAAATTATAAAGAATTGCAATTTTAAGAGTTTAATGTTGTTTTTTTCTGAGTTTATCGTTGTATAAACTGTTAGTTGCCGACTCACACCGCCTCGGGCGTTATGTAAGCTGTATGAGTCGGCAACTGACATATTATACTACGATAAATTCTGAAATAAACAACATTAAACTAGTAAATGTTTTTCTCGCGTGCATGATGACTTGAAATTTGTACCGAATGGATGCCATTCTGTTGGACGTGATAGACAGTTTCACACATTGCAGGGAAAGTACGAAAACTGGTGTGAACTTCACACTACATAAGTTAGATAAGTCAACTGGTAGTCTCTAAATGCCTTCTTTTAGCATATAACAGATGGCTGTCTCCATATAAAAAATATCACACACTTGTGTGATCCAGTGTTTCTGAGTTTAAACACAGCTTATTGCCAAATTAATTGTATTTAGGATTTGGAAAAATGTTATGATTAATGAAATTTTCGTCTACCTGCATGATACAAACATGAATAATCGGCATAACGACACACACACAAAAAAAATATTTTTTTATCGATCGATCGAGAGAGAGAGAGAGAGAGAGAGAGAGAGAGAGAGAGAGAGAGAGAGAGTAGCAGATAACTGTTTGATTCCTTTTTTAAATATTGATTATACCTTTTTGCTTGTTCGCTTCGACTGATCCTAAGTCATATAAAATTCGTTTTATTTCCCGTCGCCTTGGTACCAAACAAGTGCACATAATTATTGAAAGTGATAGGATATACATATAATGTATATTAAGATATTGGAAACAATATTACTCAAGGCATGTTGACCTTGTTCGGTTACGTTAAAAACAGATATACTGTCAAATTCATTTTGAGCTTTTCCGTTTGTGCTAATTTCGGTCTCACAATCTGTATCAACAAGACTGTGATGATGCACAAAAGTCATCCTGTAAGTATACAATGAAAGAAACGAACAAAAGAAACAAAAACAAACAAGAATGAAACTTTGCATTAATAAAGATAGCAGTTAAAGGAGAAAATATCGCACAATAGCGAGGTTTACATAATTTCAGACCGCAGAACAAAAAATGAAACAAAGATCAATAATAAATATAAGTAAATAACTAAATGCAAATATTCACAGCAAACTGTTATTGCAAATAACACGAGATGGCTGAAAACTGAATAGTTTAGGATTTCTTTAATCAAATATATGTAATTGTAGAATATTTCTCCCTTACATTAAGTCGAAATCCTTATGCATTTCTAGTTACATATGTTCCCCTTCAAGTCAATTCAGATTTAGATGAAGCTGACCGGCCAGACTCCATGAAAACCTCGGGCTCTGTGTTTGTACTATGCATGCAGGATCTCTCTACAAGATGGCATTGCTTTCAGATAAGAACTGTATTTGTCCAAGCTAACAAAAAAAAAAAAACCCACACCATACAAAAAAAAAAAAAAACAACCCAAAAATCCAAAACAAATCAAAGGTATTCTCTTCTACTGCATTGGTTTATAGATTCTTTGAGCACATCAGTGTAATTCTTTATCATCGCATTTTCCTCATGTTGTTTGACGAGTTGTTCTTATTACAATTTCGTTCGATCCATCGAGAGAGAGAGAGAGAGAGAGAGAGAGAGAGAGAGAGAGAGAGAGAGAGAGAGAGAGAGAGATCCGGTTTCATTGAACAATTAAGCAATGAAATGTTTCATTCCAGACCCCATGTCATGTTTGCCAAGCCCCAGCTATAAAGTCATGTATAAACTATAATCTACATGTCTTGAGAATATTACCGCAGGTTTGTGGTTATCACACCTATGTGTTACAAATTAGTCCTAATATCAGAGGGAAGCCCGCGGGGTGAGCGGGGCGTGTTCTCATCCGTCCACACGTTGACAGACAGCTTGAGGGACATTGTCCGCTAAGTTTGATTGGATCGGTCCACAGCGATGTTCAATCAAAAATTGAGATAGAGGGCGTGATTACAATTCGACGCGAATTATATCTTCCAACTTGTAAATGAAAAGTTAGTATTCGCCTGGGAAGATTTCTGAGCAATAGGGTTACTCCGAGAGAGCCACTCGTAATTTGGCGTCAAAACTTAGAGGTAGATTCTAAGGAAAGACAAAGCTTCGAAAAGGTCAGTAAGTTATTTGCTCCATTTTTGCAGAATATTACGGTATCATGATTGTAATTATTTATAGTATGTATATTTAATTACTAGGATCGTTGGTATGTAGAATTACCTTTGAAGTGTTTCATTTACATGCGCATTTGAGAAATGGGCTTATGCTTACGTAGAGAATTATCATATGCGGGGTGGAATTATGTAGAATTAATTTTGTAACTCGCTATTAGGTTACTTCGTAGTAAACTAGTGCATTTATTAATGTGTTATGTTACAATTTACACATGCCTGAATTGTGAATTTGGAAAACGGTTGAAGTATGTAAGGTTAGCTACTATGGATGTATGTATATATCAGAGCATGGATATTTGAATATTTGTGTA
This sequence comes from Megalonaias nervosa, assembly GCA_016617855.1. Lineage (NCBI taxonomy): Eukaryota > Metazoa > Mollusca > Bivalvia > Unionida > Unionidae > Megalonaias > Megalonaias nervosa. The sequence goes on along the minus strand of JAECUM010016603.1, from coordinate 31,553 downwards.
CTTTGTATGAGTGTAAGGTAAAGGAATGAGTCTTATTATTGTGATATTGCTTAGTATAACGGGATTAGGAATATGTACTGATGTGACTCAATTTATTGATGTATGTATAAGAAGTAATTGATACCGTGCTCTATTATGATGTTAGTTTACCATACAAGAACGTATGGGTATCTCGATGTGAATGAATGCGTGACCGAAGAAATTTACTAGCCGTTATCTGATGATAGGCTGTGTGTAGTGTGAGATGAGAGGGCTAAGGAAAGATATTGTACCGTCCTTGTGTTTTCACAGGAAGCTTTTTAGGGGACAGAGAACTTCCGGTTCCGTTGAGTCCCGAGTCTCCAAGAGGTGGAGACGGAATTGAGACTAGCCGAAAAGTCGAAGTCGACAGAAGTCTAGTCGGTGGAGAGAAGGTTGAGGAGGAAGAAAAGGAGTCTGGAGGAGAAAGTGGAGGAGGAGGAGAAGAAGTATACAGAAGTCGAGGAGGAGGAGACAGAATTTGGAGAAAGTTGGGGAGGAAGAGGAGAAGGAATTGGGAGAAATAGGAGAGAGAAGAACACCACAGTTGAGTAGAATACAAGGACAAGTGGAAATGAATCTCACACTGCTAATCAAGTGATGCAATAGACTATTAAAGGGTCGAGCGGAAGGAGTGTAATTGGAAATTTGAATCATTTGATTATTGAATTGTTATTAAATTGTTATTCGTTGAATTTCAACCTTTTTTTGTATATTTAACTATCTAACCGTCGGCATTGCTGACTGGGCGCTCGGAGGTTTACATCTATCTTTCGCTAATTTAACTTCCAACCAAAATGGAGCCTGGGCGGGACTTCTATAATAGTTTAATTAAATCATTGGGAGCACTCCACCCCACCACAACAACCCTCACACCCCACTCACACGTTTGCTTATGATAATCAAGAGCTGCTTGTAAATATCAATTAACTGAAAGGTTTTATGATTTTCTCGCCAGAGTTTATGGTGCATGAGAGAGACTGGTGTTCGTGTTAATGATGTTTCAAAGTAGTAAGCATTAATATATTGAGTTGTTTCATGTTTATTCTAGAAAATCGTAAAATAGCATTATTGATCCATATCAACAACTCTGAATACTTCTTCAAAGCTTAGCATTCTTGATATAATAAAGCCTTACGTCACCTTCATCTGTCAATAATAGTGGTTTGTGTAATACACACACGGCTTAATATGAGGATCTACTCATTGTCAGAATTAAAGAGGTACATTTTTGGATTATGAAACATTTATATTTAGAATGCCAGTCGCTCTGCAGAGCCGATTGACCTCTGATCTTTAAACAAGTGTGTGTGTGTGTGTGTGTGTGTGTGTGTGTGTGATTTGGATTTTTAACGTAGCTTTAACAATTTTTTAGTCATATCGCTACGATGTCTGCAGTGTGGCAGTTTATAGTGATGTCTAGCACTGGGGCATCATGCCGCAGATATGTAGCATGGTGTCCCATCCATTCACATTATCCTGACACCAGGCCGACCAGTCTTAAGGCTAAACCCTTTATGCTGAGCGCCAAGCGAGGCAGCTGTTAGTACCATTTTTGTTAAGTCTTTGGTATGACTCGGCCGGGGATTGAACACACGACTTCCCGCATCCGAAGCGGACGCTCTAACCATTAGGCCACTGGAGCGGTCTCGATCTTCAAACAAAGCTAAGACGCCGTGGCGATAGCATGGTCTGTCTTGAGTACATATGAGCAGGTGTTCTTTTGGGTTTGTTCTTTTTTTTTGCTGATCGTAGTAGAAAAGCCTACTGATAACTTCTGTTAGAATTGTTCACGTTTACTGACAAGTAATTTACTTGTGAAAGCAACAAATTCAGTTAGAATTACTACGTCAACAGAATTATTTTTTATTAAGAATGTCATTTGCATTATAACGTGTGTTCAAACATGTCAAATACACACGACAGGAAATGATTAGTACAACACCAAACAAAAAATACAAAGAAATAATACTCCCGATTACATTATGATAGTGCATTTCTTAGAATTGAATTACAACTTTCTGACAATTATAGGACTGCTACTAACAAAGAAGGCGGGTTTTAAATCTAATGCGTTACTATTTAGGAAAGAACAGACTAGAAACAAAAATAGAAATAGTCATATTTGGAAACTGGAATATTTGAGAGAGATTATTAGAGATCCTAATTGTGAATCAAAGTTACAAATGTACAGCTGACAGACGCTTACACGCTGATAAAAACTGACTTGCCCCAAACAAGCCGCTTAAAAAGATTGGTCAAAATCGTGAATTATATGTATGGGTCACATTTAAAATAAAGAGTACTAAACTGTTTGGGAAATAGAAGACCATTGTATTTATTATATACAAAAGTACCACAGATAAAATAAAGATTACAAAAATGTTGCAAGATGTTGTAAACTATTTAAGTGTAGAAAAGGATCTCCGAAAGAGGAAGATAATTTATCCTTCCCCCAACCGAAAACAAGTCACAAATAAAAAATTATAAATGATACTGCAGCGTTTGCCCATCTTAAACATGATGAATGTTTCGAGAAGTTGAGAAATTACAATGTTAATGTTGTACTCCATTTTACGAATAGAAAATTAAATTAAACATTATTACAGTATCACTTAGACACACGAACACATACCTCACATAAACAATGAAAATCTAGACACTTATATACCACGTGAAAAAACCCAACATATTTCTTTATTTATCTGTAGAAAAATTGTTTCTTGTAGGTGTTGGTCCTAAAAAAGAAATCGTACAGGTATTTGCGGGTATGAGAGAGAGAGAGAGAGAGAGAGAGAGAGAGAGAGAGAGAGAGAGAGAGAGGGAGGGGGAGGGGGAGGGGGAGAGAGAGATTTACGTAAGATTTACATTAGGTTAGAGATAATATGTTTGACTGTTAAAAGCGCATATCATGTACTGAGCTGCGTTGAAGCTGATATCTAATATCAGATTGAAATAACATGTTAATAGTTGTCTTATTAGATTGACTAATTAAAATAACAACTGATTAGATTATTTTCAAGATCCATAACAGGTGCGTGTATTAAAATCAAGCGTGAAAATCTTCGACCAATCGGATGACCGCCCATGGATACTATGAACTAAAGTTGTGAACATTTTACAGCGCAACTTAGTTGAAAATATTCCCTTCCATTAAATCACTTAATGCTTACATTAATGTAAGTGTCACATTACAATATTCAAGACTGAAAATTGTGTTTGAAAAATAGTAGAGCGGTATATTTGTTACAAGAAAGCAACTGCAGACAAAACTGAAATGATACAAATTACATAAGATGATGATAAATGTTATTATCTCTTGCATTATTTAAACTGTAGAAAAGATCTCCCTAATCCCACCAAAAGCACAAGCTGGTTAGAATTTTTAATTACCCGGATTCGGAACAAGTTTGATACCGATATTGATCAAAACCACAAAAATATTACGAATTTTAGACTAACGATAGCAATGTTTTTTCTTTTCTTTTTTATTGGATCGCGTACAATCGAGTTCAATCGGCAAAACATAGTGCCAGGCGAGTTTTGCGCAAGATTTGATCTTCGGTTTGAGAGGCATCACACTATTAGGTAATATTCGATATTTTTCCTTACTTAAAATTATTTCAGGTTTTCATTTCTTTTAATATGTGGTGAATTAGTTTGTAAATAATGGACATTCTTTCAGTTAGATTTTACTTGGTGCCAAGATTAAAGGCCGTCCTTAAAATTAGTAAATTGAAGGTTTTATACATCGACATAAAAAAGGACATATTCGTTTCGAATAAGTTATAACTGATTTAATCGAATGCATCGATTGTTAAATAATCCTGCTAACACATGTCCATGTCATGCATATTTATATGCCGACACAATGTTTCAGTTTGTCAAGTCAGAACCTAATCCCTGGCCAATGTTGCTATGGAGAGATTGCATGTTATGCCTGCTTGGCGTTGTTGCGGTCGATGAGAGATAAACATTCACGTTTGACTTTATTAAGCCCTAATTATATAATTATAAAACGTTGCGTTCTTTTGCTTTTGTATCACAATTATGGCTCAAGTGAGAAGTAAATATGGATACAGCTTCATTATGTCTTATCCTCATATATTATATACATGTACTTTGCATGCATCGTATATACCCCACATTTGATACAACGCATATATACCCCACACTTAATATATCGCATACATACCCCACATTTAATACATCGCATACATAACCCACACTTAATACTTTGATCCTTCTATACCTCGAGCAGTATCGCAAACGCACCTCATACGTCGGTATTTCAGATAACGCACTTCATACTTTATACCTTATCGACACATCGCGTAAGTACTTTCATAGTCATCCTTCTGGTGAAGTGGCCCTATTTACTATACTGTTCATTCATGAATAGGCTGGAAATTTTAAAATTAATGGACGCCTACATAACCATAGCACATACAGATAAGGAAATATATGTATTCAGTCACACAATCAGGAATTGTAAGTGAATATATCATTACAGAAATTGGATTTCGTGCTTGGCTATTTAATATTTCCTCTGACATTTAGAATCCCATCTTCTACTACATTAGTGATAAGAATGAAACCAAGACTTTGTTTAGGATCATTAGTAATTTCCCGTACTCAGAGCATAAATATCTTGGATCGAAATTTTCGGCAGCAGCAGAGAGGGTGAACCCTACAACTTTTTCCGAGGGTCCGTTAGCAAAAATAAAGGTTCCTACGAAGGGCGAAAATAAGGTCAATAATACTAAACCGAATCCACTAACCGAACATATTTCAACAACAAAAATCGATGGGGTTAGTTTGATTTTGTTACTCGTTCGTTGATATATTTTTTTTTCAAATTTTAGGCGTGTTTTGTTTGCGCCTCACACTCATTTTCTTGTCAACCCACCCTCTCTGCTGCTGTAATTAAACCATTGTATTATAATAATGATTGGTGAAGCACATTCAGCAAGATTAGCTCGAGAGCGACTAGAAGCAATCAAGAAATATCTACCTGTCCGTGATTCTGTTAAACAACAATTACAAGAGCGTCAACAAACACAAGAAGAATTTACAGAATCCGCAGAACAATTATTTAAACCTATCACTGAAACCACTAAAGGTATCGTCCCTGTGCTGAAAAAGACCGCTGAATCAACTGAAAAAATAGCGGAGCGAACTGAAAAAACAAAACAAAATTCTACGACAACTTCCGGAGAAAATAGCTACTGCGATGCCAACCCTGGAAACACCTAAGGAAGAAGACCAAGCGGAAGATGTTACTCAACAAGAAGCAGAACAAATGCGAGTCAGGGTTAATATGTCTAATAAATTTACCGAAGATGCTATTAATTATATTAAAAAAACCGAAAATATTAAAAATTTAGCTTTTATTGCTGTTAATGGTTATAGTGACCGAGGAAAATTTTTAAAATTTGAATACGCTGATAAATTTGTAAGTCGCGAAGATTGGAACAAATGGATATTTCGCATATACTATGACGTTGATCAAGTTCGAGGCGACAATCCAAATTATACAGAATATCTTCAGGCAATAGATGAACATGTGAAGTATTCGCAATTATCAATAGAAGAACGATATCTATTTCTACAACGACAACAAAAAGAACTAGAACAACAACAAAAAGAACTAGAACAACGAACACAACAACGACGACAACGACTATCATCGATAAGACAACCACAATCACGAAAAACATCATCCAGCGATGAAGCATTTTATTTCCCAGAAGGATCTCCAGATGATAAAGGTGCAACTGGGAGTGGTGTTAATGCTCGAGGAAGTGGTCTTGTTACTTGTCCCGACAGTGTCCTTGCCGACGTAGATAGATTAGAAATTCTTGTTGGTGGAAAACGAGCTGGTAATAATTCTCATGAAATTATCAATGAAATTACATCTATTTGTCAACGATTATTTACCGGTGGCATCATGGATATTAACGTGTATCGGTCACTTATTAATGAAATTATCGATGATTATCAGAGTGACTGATTAAACAGTTAGATATAATTATTATAATAGATGATCATACACGCTGCTCAACGTGGACCAACCATGGTCAGGGTGGTAAATTCAAGATTACCTGTATACAAGAAATTCTACGGAGATGGATTCGGTGATGTTGTTAAGGGTTTATTTTCGAGGATAGCCCCAAAAGCAATACCGATTGCAAAGCAATTAGGCATGAAAGCTATTGAAGTTATTCGTGAAAAAGGTATTAGTACTGTTGGTGACGTTACTAGTAAAGTATTTTCTGCAATCAAGGATAGACTAGCACAATTAATACGTAGACCACAAGCGGTCCGACGTCAGCCAGTAAAATTACCCAGGACTGAAGTGATGCCTGCAAGTGTTAGTAAAATAATAAATCAAGCCGCAAATCAAAAACTAGTAGAGTTAGCTGATGAAAAGGAAAAAAATGTAAAAAATGTAGTAGCAAGTCTGATAGCGGGAAGTGGTCTTTCTGAAGTGCTTTCTTCCCAAAATGGTCTTCAAAAACTTCGTCAAGATAAACTTCGTCAACTTTATCGAGATAAACATCTCCGAGACAAACTTCTCCTTATTAAACGAACAGTACCAACATAAGGATGTTCAAACGTATATCTAATCCCGCATTTGACATGGATGCGCCAGTTCTCAAGGATGAGTCTGTGCGTGATTCTCAATATTATTCTTACGATGCGCGAATGCCAAATCAACGCGGACGAATTGAATTACAAGTTCAAGATACAAGTAGATATTTCTTACCCGCTGAAGCATTTATCGAAGTAGAAGGTGAAATTTTAAAAACAGATAATACTGAATACGGAGAAAATGTTAGTATTGGTTTTGTTAATAATGGTATCATGGCGTTGTTTGACAGCGCCACATACATGATCGACGGAAGAAATATTGAATCAATTCAAAAAGATGTTGACGTTGCCACGACGATACTTGGCCTTGCAAGATACAGCGACGATTATTCAAGATCAGCTGGTCCATCAATGATGTTTTCCAAGGATACTTCTAATGATCCCGAATACAACCAGTATGAAGTAGGACGACCAAGGAACTTTGCTAGAAATGCCGACGCGGATGTACAAAGTATGATTATTAATGTCGATCCAGATTTCAACTTAGGATTTTTAACACGTCGAAAAATGTTGCAGGGTGGAGAAAGGAGATTTTCTTGCGCGATTCCACTATCACATATTTTTGGATTCTGCAGACACGTACGAAAGGTCATTTTCGGAGCCAAACATACAATTGTACTCGTACGAAAAGCAACCGACGATGATGCAATATGGCGACCCGCCGGTGATGCTGGTAAAGTAATTCTAACAAAACTTTCATTATGGATGCCAGTAATGACTCCAGCGATATCTGAAGAAGATCGGTTACTCGCTTTCATGAGCAGCGGCGGCAAGTCGACGCTATCATGGTTAACAACAACCACAAATGCCATTCAAAGCACAATTAATGGTTTATTTACGTGGCAAATAGCATCACAACAGGGTATCTTTGCGCCGCGACATATATTCGTTGCACTTCAAAATACTGCACGAGTAAATGAACAAACGCGTAGTATAATGATATTTAACAAACTCTGTGTTTCCGAAGTTTCATTGCGAATAAACGGACATCAAGAACCATCGGAGGATATTTTGTTGAATTTTGCTCAACATCACGTGGCGCGTGCGTATCATCGACTGATGTCGTTTATGGGCCGTGATCAAAATGTTAATACTGGTTTACAAATATCACAGCTAGATTTGACAACACTATATCCGATTTATTATTTTTCACTGGAGCATTTGGATTTGTTTAGACAGTCTGTCGTTGACATACATTTTCGAGCTCGCGTTAACAGAAATGATGGAGATGTTCCTAATTACAGAGCAATCGCCGTTATGCTCAGCGATAAAACAATGTTACTTGAAGATGTTGGTGGCCGCATGAGAGTCGTTGATGCTCCCGTAGAGAATATGCAAGCGCTGATTTAAATCAATATTTAGAAATCAAATATATATCATAAATGTCATATCATCATGTTAGTGTCAGTCTGACTCCGGATCAGATTAAACGATTACAATCACCGTTAGCATCACGATGCGGAACAAAAATATTAAAGCAAGAACAAATGAGCGGTGCAAATAAATTATCGTTGACCGAGCGTCAATTCAAGAGATTCAACGAAGCTAAACACACCAGTAAAGGAATACGATTAAATCTTTCCGTGGGTGCAATCAAGGATACTATTAAAACCGGGGGAATATTTCCACTTCTTGCAGCTATTCCAGCATTAATAACTGCAGCCGCTCCAGCTGTTGCAAAAGCTGTTGCGTTAGGTGCAGTTCGGACAGCTGCTGGAATGGCGCTGAAGAAAGCAACAGGAAAAGGATTTTAAAAAAGACGACGAGGAGAATCCCGAACGCAGACCAATTTGGGTCTCGGTCTGAGACTTCCAGGGTCTAAACCAAACAACGTTTGGGGAAAAGGATTAAGAATTCCAGGGACTCAACGATAGTTCCACTATCGAATTTTGATTTACTTGATGCTGCTGAGCGATTAAATATAAAGAATTTTAGAGGTGTTTTTATGCGTGATCAATTACCGAAGAATCCAAATCTGTCAGAAACAGGTATTATTAAGCTCGATAAAAGCTCTGGTCGTGGCACTCACTGGGTTGCGTACGCGATTGATCCAAGTGGAATTATTTATTTTGATTCGTACGTACTGGCACCACCAAAAGCATTTTTAAAATACGTCGACAGAGTGCAAAGCACTCCGGTGCAAAGTACTGCACTTCAGAGCATTCCAATCTGGTATTCAACGCTACCAACACAAACATTAACAAATATTAACCGACCCGCCGATATGTGGCCGTGAAGCACTAGCAGTACTTGATGCTGTATCAAGATCAACGAAACCACCTCATAAAACTGTACACGAATATACATTAAATAATCGCTAATTATATAATGGTAGATATTTACGGAAGATCAGCTAAAACTAAACCTCAACAAGCACCAGGTGAAGACTTACTCAAGCAAGTAACAAAACAGATGATGAATTATCTGACATGCTCAATCTTGCCAACGCTGATCTAAACGAACTTGTTGTATTTCAAAACCGTGAAGGAAAATTGAAGACAGCTAATATTTCAATCAACGATATTATTATTCGTAATCGATTATCGCGAGAAGGTCTTGTTGCTGTATATGACAGCGAGTGCAAACTTGTTCCTAGTGTTGTTACTCCGTCGTCGATCCGAGATAGCATAAGTGAACGATTGTTAAAAACCGGCGATACAATGAAAGGCGTCATTAACGTGAATTATTAACATGAATAAAAATAAAATTATTAATGTAGGAGAACCGACCGATAATCTCGACGCTGCAACAAAAAAATGTGTAGACGATAAGGAAATTCCAGTAACAACTTCGTTGTCGACGATCAATGATGGAATGATAACATTTAAAACAGAATTTTTTAATCATGTACAACTGTTTATGAATTTTCGCAGAAACGTGAACAGAACCACTAATGATTTTTTTGGAAGTCCACCAACCGTTGATATTAAACTCACCGACATAAACACGAAACTCAATGATATTCTCAGTGGAATTCCTAATATCGTTCAAAAAACTAATCTGATTAAAATTCCTCACGGACGAGCTAACAATATCGTGTACACGGTATCATCAGGATCATCAACGTGGACACCGCAAAATAACACTATTAAACATACCGCAGAAGTAACCGGTGTGTACAGGTTGTCCGTGTTCAGTTCTGCAAAATTTATAATATTTACTACATTTTCATGGCGTTATTCAACCGATAATTTTTCTGGGACTGTATCTGTAGTGTTAAATAAAGATACCGAAGAAACGTTTATGCTGGTATCAGATGATAAAAAATTAACCACAGCGTCTTACTGGTGGTGCATAGAATTTGTAGCTGAAACACCTCCGTTGTCTTAGACAACAACTAAAGTATAATGATAGACGTTCAGCGATACAGATACGATCAAGTAACAACTTGGCAGAATAAATTAAAAACCATCATCGATAATTATACAGCAAAAATAAAGAAATATCGTAGACGTGCGGTTGTCGTTGATATCATGGTTTATTCGGTTTCTACGCTAGTTGCTGGAACCGGAGTAGTATTATCAACGTTGACGATGACGGCGCCGATCGTTGTAACAATCATTGTTTCATCGTCAACCACGATCGCTGGAATATTTAATATTATCGCGAAAAAGATAAATACGTGCACGAATGAAAAATTGAACAAGTACACGATGAAATTACACACAGCAACGACCGCATACTCTAAATTATCATTAATGATTTCTACGTCGCTTAATGATGGAATAATATACGATGAAGAATTCAGTATTATAATAAAGATCTACAATGAAGTATTTGATGAAACAATTCCTGAACAGGATTTAAAACAATAATAGTATAATAATGTCAACGTTTGATCAGCGATCACAGGAATTATTACAACAGATCGTCACTAATACTGCTCCGTTAAGAACCACAATGATATCGGCGAGTTCAACTAATCCTGAATTCAGTATTAATTTTCCAACTGCAATACCAGCATCCGAGATAGCGCTAGCGCAATTACGGGTTTATTATAGTTGGCCCAATATTAGGTCAAAATCGTTTGGTGGACTACAACCGACTAATTCATTAGTATTTGCAAATAAAATCAAACCTGATGGAACACCTGACTGGCAAGTAGTCAGCATTCCAACGGGCAGTTATCAAATAGAACAGATCAATGAAGAATTTCAACGCAGAATTAAATCCATCACAGGAAAAGAATCAAAGATTGCCATTACTGTTCATGAGCCAACGATGTCGTCGGCGATCGAAATAAATTCTCCGGATTACGCCGTTGATATTTATCAGTCTTCGATCAGGTCAGTATCAGGATTGCCAGATATTTAACCAACATATGAAGGTCCGCCACAATCATTACTAGATGAATTTCTGATAACTGATCTACAATTTACAAAGACACCTGAATACAGAAATAAATACCCATGGAACGTTAATGAATTTATCATTGACAAAAGAAAAATATTTTTGTTGTCACCAGCAATTTATCGTCTAGAATTTTGAGATAATAAAATGCATATTACCGATGATAAAGTTGATGAATATTTTGACCCAATCGTAAATGAATTTAATAGAATTCATGAATACACGAGAAATCTCATCATCAACGTGACAATAAATTACAACGATGATGTAAAAAAAAATATCATTGATTCAATCAAACATCTAAATGCGGTAATATCTGACTATAATTACATGAAAAAAGTATTTCTCGAAAATAGTCTTGATATTAGAATTAAATTTATGGAATATTATAACATTGCTGAATCAACATACACAGTTTTTGATGAAAATTATGCCAATAAAGTACATAAAGATGCCGTAAAAATCGAATTAAATATCGATGATTACTTTCCAAAAATCCTCGAATCATGGAGAAAAGTAGCCCCACCAGCGAGTATTCTCCGATACAACAATAATCCATACAACGAAGGCCGTCATGTCTCACCGGGCATCGTTAATATCACATCAACGATCGCTGTCAATCTAGTATGTGATGTCATTGAAGGCAGTTATCAAGTTGACACTGATAAATCCAATCAGGCCCAACAAGGATACATTCTCTACTCATTTACCCTCAAGTCCCCCCAGGTTATTTGATTGTATCAGAACCAATCAACGTTGTTTATCTGCGATGTCATAGTCGTCTTTTATCACGGATACATTTCAAACTTACTGACCAGTCTGGCCACTTGCTCGATCTGAGGTCAGAGTCGTTGGATATAAACCTATATGTGAGATCTTAAGAGCGTTGATCGTAGAAAGTCATCGTAGTCCGTGATTACATCACGGCGGAAAACACCAAGTTAAAAAAAGTAATTATTTGATATTTTTTTTTTACCCCCGTGATTTTATCCTTGACGTTGTCAGTGACTGTCACCGGGATCAGAAATGAATTATTCTGATACAACACTATTAGTTTCGTTGTCACTGGTGACGCAGTCACTAAAGTCACACTCAACGTTTTTGTCTTTAGCCAGTAATTCTTCCGCGTCTTTGTTTATCAACTCCGTCATCGACATAATATCTCTTAGCTGTTTTATACGAGTGTGTACAATTCTTTTCGTTTCGTATTCGTGAGATAATTCTGACATAACCTTTTCGATGGCCCGTGAAAGAGGAACAAATAATTTCACCTGCATATCGTGATTGCTGCCAGCGATCGTAACATCGACTGCTGAATTAACTTTATGAATCTGTACTCGGAAGGCAAGGTATATCTATTTTCTGATTTTTTGAATTGTAATGATTCAAAGTCGCTCATTATTTTTTCAGGATCAAGTTGTTCAGATATTTTCACGCCGCTGTGTTTTAATTGCTTAATAGCAGTAATAATTGATGTGATGTTTTCGTGATTCATTACTTTTTATATTATAAATTATTTGTTTAAATAAAAATATATTCTGAATAAAAATAAATATTTTAAAAAATCTGACTGAATTCGCAATATTGACGGGTAATATACCCATCAAATTCAGAAAATCTGATGAAAGTCACACTATTGTTGGGTATAATACCAGTCAACGCTAGAAAATCTGATCAAAGTCACAATATTGACGGGTAATATACCCATCAAATTCAGAAAATCTGACTGAATTTCATAAAAAAATAAAATTTTATTATAATAAAAATATATTCTGAATCAGATAAATATTAAAATATATTCTGAATAAAAATAAAAAAGAAAATGACGCTCAGGCTACCATTCCACTGGGGTCCCTTTTGCCGGTAAAGTCAATAAGGTCCTAAGAGTCCTTTTTTCTTTTTTTTTATTTGGTAAAGGCCTTTCTTATGGCCCACAGGCACTCTTCATGGTTAAGACCTGTCTTATGGTCTACAGGCACCTTACTGAGACTTTTTGGTCCGGCGGACATTCTTTCTGAATGCCCCTATGTGGGTGCCCTTCAATGAGGTCACAAGGTTACGAGTTCACATCACCCTGCTGTTTATTTTGGGGACGCAAGCGATTTCATGTAACCCCTCCCCCCAAATCAAACCCCGGGGTAAGTGCAAAACTGCACTCACCACGTTGTTCAACATAGTGAGGGGTACATGAAATCTCATGGGGCTTGCTTGCACCCCCAATTATAATAGTATCTGTCGCCGAATGCAAGATAATATATCTTTAGCATTTTTGGAGACTCGAACACGCAGCGTTTACACTAGTGGATCTGCACGCAAACGCCTTAATCCCACGGCTATCGGAGCTCTTATGAATATATAGTTAAATTTAAATATATAACTATTCACACTGTCTCACACGTGATAATTCTGGACTCATATTTACCAGTATATTCTGATTCTGAATAAAATCTGCAATTTTACACATTTCTGCCGTTTCTGCCTTGTTAAAATACTGTATTTTCAAACCTCTTCATGCAGTCACGGCAGAACTATCTAGCAATGAATGCATGGATCGATATTATTCCAGTATATTCCGCCTACTACAGAACTGCGTGGATTCATTCAGTATAGTAACAATGATACATGTAGTCTGCTGCGATCGATATGTGTACAATATCGGCCTATGATATATCACGGCTGATGTATCTATGCTTGTTTGAAGAAAGTATATATAATTAATAATATATATTTTCTGCAATTAATACTTCCATATAGTTGAGATGTTTGGACTGGAGAGATATTACGATTAGACTGTAGTACCAAAGATAGCTGCTCAGTTACTCTATCACTGAATATAAACGCGTGGTTAAGTATAAGCAATAACAAAAAAAGGGAGACAACTGTTTGATTGCTCTATCAGCGATGATGGATTTATCTCTCTTCATTATACATATCGGAACGTGATTCTTTGTTTGAATTTTATCGAAAATGCTGATTTGGTTATTTTTTTCTGCAACACGTTGTACCGAACTCGAGTGAATACCAAAATATTTCCCAGCCGCATTCATAGAATTAAAAATTCTCTCTTCACTAGTCTCTGTATTTATGGATATAACCGACCTCTTTTCAAACATTTTACATCTCCCAGCATTTCCAAATATATTATTCTGACTTGGTGTAACAACCCGGAGGTTAGATAAATAATTATCCTTTGGGTTTGAATTTATGTGATCAATTACAAGTCCGTCTTCGATGACCCCATGAAAACATTTGAATATGAACCTATGAGATAAATATCTTTCTCCCCCCGGCAGTAAATCTAAAATAACCAGCATTATCAACATTACCGACTGGTTTTTTCAATTTGCAGTTTCTGATGACACCATCACGAGACGCTTCATAATTTTTAATGATGGGATGTTTCATAAATTCATTTTGCTTCATTTATATATAATATTATTTGTCTAAATGATTATTTTGAAATCTGGCCAGATAGTCTTCAGCAGTTTTTATGGGGGATTCACCAGACGACTTCTTATCATAATATCGTTTTAGCTCTCTGTATCTTTTACCAACACACTTTACACACAACTGGGTTTCTCCTCTGACTCCAACACCGCATCGTAAACACGGTTTCGGTCCTAGACTACCTCTACGAAAGCTTTGCATATGTTGGCCACAAAATTCATTTACGCATGATTTATTACAAGGAGTTGAATAACCAGTCATGAGCCATCCGCATCAGTTGTTTGTTTGAATTATTATATATATAATTAAAGTTTAATTAAACATATATTTGCTTTGAATATAGTATGGAGGAATTTGAGAGATTATCCACAATTGAACCTTCCACCGCAAGATTTGATCTTGATAAACTACCAAAATCTGAATTTAATTTTTCGATGCAAGATCTGGCTTTGATAAATATTGATATAACCGATCGTATCCGTGAAGCTAAAAAACAATTTCGCAATGATGGTGCGGCTCATACTTGGTCGACATTCAGGATTATGAATATCGTTGACACTAGAATGCGTGAGAACGAGGTAAAAATATTATTAACTATCTCGACAATCAGAGATATATTATTTTAGTAAAATTTATTGTTTAGACAGATGATGACGCTTGGATTATTCGTGATAAACGTGAACCTGTACGACTTCATACTGGAAATAATACTGTTACATTAAATAAAAAATCCAAGCCAGGAATATTGACCGGTATTGATAAACCATATTATGAACGAGCGTATACTGTAACGGCGGTTATATATGCAATATATCCGCTAAATGATAAACCTAGCGTTGATAATCTCAAACCAATGAAATTGTCAAGGAGACTAAACTGTGTAGCTGAGTGAGTTATGGAATATTTCTCAAAAGCAATACGCGGAAACGGTTTAACTGATCTAAGACGCAAAAAAAAAAAAAAAATAAACTCATGGGCAGAAACAGTTAAAGATACCGGAGCATCTATCAGTGACGTTGCTAAGCTAGAAAAGAAATTA
This sequence comes from Megalonaias nervosa, assembly GCA_016617855.1. NCBI lineage: Eukaryota > Metazoa > Mollusca > Bivalvia > Unionida > Unionidae > Megalonaias > Megalonaias nervosa. The sequence continues at coordinate 16,045 of JAECUM010016603.1, read as the reverse complement.
AGATTACCAATAACAGTAAAAACACTAACCGGAGAATTTTTATACAAACCGAAATATACAAAAAATGGAACCCCTATAACAAACATTGATCATAACGCACATGCATGGACTGATGCTGTAACAATATTTCCACGAGACAGAATAGTCAGATTTTATAACGATTATATATTCGATGCTATCAGTGATATCAGTAAGAATGATCCTGTATCTGTTTGGTTATTTCAAAGTTCAGAATCCGCATATTATGATCAGTTTGTAAAACCTAACGGAGATATTTACTGTAGAGAATCTCTCCATGAAGAAATGAAGAATCTTGCACAACGCCTTTGGCGTGAATATAATTCTGATGATGTTGAAGTTGAACAATTACCAAATAATTGTTTTACAGTTCCATCAGTTGCGGCTTACTTTGCTCAGAAGAAAAAGTCATGGTTACCTACGAGAACAGAATTCCTTAAAGATGTTTAGAAAAGTTGTGTCGAATATAGACATGGCGGATTATGGAATACCCGATACAATCATCGTAAAGTTATTTCGGTTGATATGGTTGCGTGTTATCCTGAAAGTTTTCTTGGATACGGAGAATGTTCTAAATATTTTGAGCGTTTCGGACATCCCACACACAAAATGACCAGAGTTGCGATAAATGGACCATTACCTGATTTTGATTTAATTGGATTTGCTTGTGTAAAATGATTTAAGTTTTGTAATAATCTTCATCCGATCGTTTATGCGTGGTTTGGTAGACATTTCTCAGAAAAATATTGGGTTCCAACGGTGCCATTACGATACATGCTTGATGCTAGAATTTTAGCATCGTTGAGTGTAAGTGAAACTATTATATCATATCATTCGCAAAAACAAGTTTGGTTACCACAACAAAAGAAATATTCACCGACAGATCCAGATGAAGACTGGGATAAAATTGATTATGAAAATAAAGTTGCAAAAGATCTCGGTAGAAAAATAATCGGTAAATTTACTCAAGGTGGTTCGTATGATCATAAACGACATTGTACAAGATTAATCATGGGTGATGCTGAGTTAGATTTTATAATAACTGATACAACGAACAAAGGAACATTTATAAGTAGAAATAATGCTTATTTGTCAGACGGAACCAAACCAGGAACAGTCGTGAGTTATATCGATGGTGAGTCACCACAATTTACTCATTTAAGATCTTCTATGCTCGCTTACGTTTCTATAAATTTATTATCGATGATAAATAGATTTCCTTGTTACGCTGTCAGAGTTGCTACGGATTTGTTTTATATAAATAAAAAATATTTAGATTTGGTAAAACCGTTACTCGGTAGCGGCGAATGGGGATCATGGAGAATAAAACACGAAAGTATACTCGATTATTCTGAATCAGCAGATGTTAATATCGACGAAATATATTACGGTAATGACAATCAAAAACCAGTATCAACATCACCATCTGTATTTGATCCCGTGGCCAGACATAAAACCATTTATCTCAATGGACCTGGAGGATCTGGTAAAACAACACGTGCGATTGAATTATTTCGACAGAGTTCAGATATGATTGTGTTGACACCTACACACAGACTAGCAAGAGAAATAAAACAACGAGGAGTAAAATCGTGTACATACCATAGTTTCTTCAGATGGTGTGGAGATACGTGGACACCTGAGCAAATGGGTGAGAAATATATTCCAAAAATCATCATCTGGGATGAGATTTGTACAGTATCGTTAGAAACACTAAAAATATTTCTTAATTGGTTACTGACAAAAAATACTGCAATAATTATGTGCGGCGATCATGATCAACCACCACCTTTTGTTGGTCAATCTCCGCACGAGTGGTTAAAATCATTTGTGGATTATTATGAAGAAATAAATGATGATCATAGAGCTATTGATGAACCTCTGAAAGAATTTAAACGATTAATCAGACTACAGCCAGATAGAATATAATGTGAGATAATGCGTGAAATAATTCCAGAAACTCCTGTGAACGATTTTTGGAATTTATGGAGACCAAATGATTTAATAGTTGCGATTAGAAAAATAGTTTGTGATGAATTGCAAGAGAAATTATTTCTGTTACATAAAGAAAAGTTTCCAACGTTACCTGTACCATTATGTTATCGCCCAGCAGATACTCGACGACAAAATATTGAAGTTGAGATTCCAGGACGAGACACTGAAAGTGTCCAGAAACAAAATCTTGTATTGAATGATATTGTTTTAGTTGATATTGATGTTGTTGAGGGCGCGTTGATCATGGATAAATCGCCGTGGAAATTGGGATATGCGATAAAAATTCACTCGTCACAAGGACTAACTATTACTGATACAAATATCTGGATTGTCGATGATAGAATCGAGTGGTCAAATTTAGTTTATCTCGCAGTATCTAGAGTCAGGAAAATATCTCAACTGCATAGAGTTGTCATAGATTCCACAGAAAATAATAATCAAACTGTTAGCGACACCGAAGGTGTTGTTGGCGTAATAAGAAAAAAATTATCCATGCGATAAAAAAATAATCGTGATTTTGATGTCGATGTTGAATTTATTATGACGTTAAAACAACAACAGAATAATCGTTGTGTAATTTGCAACTGCCACATGTTGTGGAAGTATTCGAGTAATAATCCAAAACAATTTACCTTGGAAAGAATTAATAGTGATCTTGGTCATACACGTGATAATGTCACATTGACATGTCTTGAATGTAATCGACGTCGGGGTGCTAATTTACAAAAGTGAACGCGGTGGTAACTGTGTCCTCAGGAATTACTTGTAATTATTCACGCACAAATCCACATTGAGGAGCAGTTGAATTTAGTGTGTAGATGGCGGGTCTACCAGTGGATCTAACCACGCTAGAAATTTTATGTGTGGTCACACTCCAGATAGGATCAGTTGCTCTTTTTTTACCGCCTTCAGGTTCACCAGGTTCATATAAATACCTTACAGTCACATTACCTAACACTGTCTGTTTTGAAAAGTCACGTCGTTGTCCGTAACCATCGATACGGGGTATATGTTTCTTTGTAATTGAAACGGTAGGTTTCATAGAAGTTGCACGAGTAATTTCATTATTTAACGCAGCTATCACACTTGGTAATCTTGCAAGCCATTCACGAGATCTCATGTCGCTCTGAATTATTTCCTTTGCATACTGGTATCCAAGTAACCGCTCAGCGAGTGTTCGATTAAATCGTTCAACTATTGCCTGATCACGATGAATTGCGATGTGTCCTTGTCTGATTTTGACATTATGTTTTTTCATCAGCGATGATGTTGCACCAAGAAATTCTTTGCCAGGATCAACTTGTAGCAACTGTGGCCATCGTAGACCACCTTGTGGTCCGGATCCTCGTTGATAAATTCGTTCAAACGCAGATGCAACTTCAGATGTTGTTTTTGTTTATAATGGTTCCGCTTCCTTGTATCCACTTGTAACATCAACGACAGTTAACGCGTATTTGTATGTGCGTGATTGACGTCCACGTGTTTTAATGGTGTCATGTGGTAAAAACAAAATATCTGCTTGATGAACTTCATTGGGAACGCTGACATCAAAATACGCGTATTGAATTTTTTTAGGTGGACGTAGATAGATTTGCCATATTGTTTGTCGTGGTAACCACGCTGCAGCAACAGCACGTGAGACTTTTGCTGCTTCAGTAAGTTTACAAATAGTTCTCTGCCCTTCCAATATCCTCTTGGGCTATAATAAATGGATTCCATTATAATAATCATATAATTAATTACCCAGCCCCTAGCATTATTTTACCTTTCATAGCAGTTTTTACTAGAAAACTAGCGAGTTTTTCTCTGAGAGATTTATCAGGTATAGAATTTAACGCATGAATCAGTTTCACATCTGCGAGATGTCGTTGTTGTAAATCCTTGCTTTTATACGCAACATCATGAACGTGACACGCTTGATCAATCTTATTTATTGGATACTCTCCAGGTCTTGGTTGATCTTGATCATCAAGTCGAATATCAAGTCGAGTTCCAGGACTACAATAATTGTATTCGGGTAGCTGTTTTTCCCCGGGATACTTTGCCCACGGAACCCCTGGTAACTTTCCCAACGAAGCAGCAATATCACCTCCCGTCGCTGTGTTTGAAATAAATTTGTACTTTTTGTGCCACACTTTTCACACTTACTTACCTGTCAGTGCTCGTTTTTTATTTTTTGTTATTATTGTTGTTAATCCAGTGGTGGGCGTGGATGCCCTGCATCGAACACAATATAAATTCATATTATTTATCATATGGATATAATTGACTTTTCGGCGACACGAAAACAAGAGCCAGTCAAGCATCACCCAGCGCTACCGAATTCTATCAGAATGATAATAATAGGTCCATCTGGAAGTAGGAAGACGCAATTATTGCTTAATCTGATAATGAGATGGCTGAAATGGGATAAATTATATTTAGTAGCACCATCTGTAGATGATCAGCGATGCTATGAAGTACTTAAAGATTTTAATGAAAATGCAAAATCGTCAAATGAAGACAGTGACATTATTGACTTTATAACTGATATTGATGAAGCGCAATCTGTAGATGATCTGGATGGACGTATTAATAATATAGTAGTGTACGATGATGTCATGCTGGACAAACAATCAAATCCAGCTAGGATATTTTCTCGAGGTAGACATAAAAACACAGACGTGATATATGTTACACAGCGTTATACACAAATTCCAAAAGTGATCAGAGATAACTGTAATATTTTAGTTGTGTTTAATGGAGTTGATAATCATACGCTGCAAAATATTTATTATATTTAGTGTTCAGGGGACATGGACATGAACAAATTAAAAAATTTCTTTGCACACGCGCAAGCTATCCCGTTTGGTTTTATAACAATAAACTTGCATGATCCGAGGTCGAGATATCGTAACGGACTTGATACAATATTTGGATAAAATCGACAGCAGCAGAGAGGGTGGGCTGACAAAAAATTGAGTGTGAGACGCAAACAAAACACGCCTAAAATTTGAAAAAAAAATATATCAACGAACGAGTAACAAAATTAAACTAACCCCATCGATTTTTGTTGTTGAAATATGTTCGGTTAGTGGATTCGGTTTAGCGTTATTAACCTTATTTTCGCCCTTCGTAGGAACCTTTATTTTCACTAACGGACCCTCGGAAAAAGTTGTAGGGTTCACCCTCTCTGCTGCTGCAGCAGCAGTCTGCCTTCATCAGTAACATATGTTGGTCACGTGATACGAGGAGACCGGCCTAGACGGGTAATAATTCAAGTCCTTCAACCCTATTTAGTGTTGGCCTCGGCTGTCGTATTTCGATCGCCTCCTTCACCTTCTCTTTCCATTTCTGATGTGATCACCTTGGTTTGGTTGGGGACGATGGAATGTCCCATATTGCTACAATGTTCGTGTATGAGGGGAATAGGGAAAATGAATTTTGCCAGACTAGACAATACCAGCATCTGAAAGTGCAATGAATGAATTACCAAATATATTAAACGTTAACAAAGTTTTCGGCTGGGTTTTTTGTTTAATTGTTGTTCTTTTTTTCATTTTTGTTTTTCGTTTTTTTTTTACCTCTGAAGTCCAGGAAGTGAAAGTGATCAGCAGTGTTTTGAGAGGTGGACATTGGAAGTAAGGCCAAGCTTTATACTCTATAACCCATAGTACACCCATCAATTATACGCCAAAATAAAGGGAAACAACAGTTCTTTGATCGATACCTAAGATAAACAAGGTCCTTTTTAAATAGGCAGTATAACCAGTGAGGAAAACCGGGGAAATAGAGAGCCAGCTGAATATCACAATTAACGATGAAGAAGGGAAAGTGATACATGCCGTACCCATTGTATTGGTCTTTCACATTTGTAAGAGGTCCAACCCTGATGAAAGAGAAGAAAGATAATAAACTAGATATTCGAGTATTTCGAATGAGCTAAACTTAAACAACAACCGAATGATCAGACGTCCATGATATCTTTTAAAGGTTATTGGTCGGTATAACCAGTAGTATTGATAATTTGATGTTCCTATCTCAGAAATACCCCTACCCCCCAAAACGTTATACGTTAACATTTTTGTCAGCAGCTTTTTTTTAGCTCAAAATGATGACTTTCATAGGATAAGACTTTTCTAACATATTTCTGACAAAATTTGTTTTGTTGGGGTAGGGGGTCTCTGAGATAGGAACAACTCAATTATCAATACTACTATTACCTATAGAAATAATGTTGTTATTTATAAAGTTTAGATAAAATTAATTAAACAAATGAAATATTATATATAATGTATCACTATAATCCAACCCGACATGTTGGATTTGATCTGACAAATAAATTTTGTAAGAGATTTAATTCGATTAGAGCAGCCTCAGGTTATACTGGTATAGAAACTAAAATAATAAGCGATTGTATTAAAAAAGTTGGATATCATATATCACCAAAATATGGGTCAGTTTGGCTATTCGCGGCTGAAAATGATGTGAGAATAGCGAGTTGGGCAGATGATGTGATGACATTTATTGACAATATGGTTGATATTTTATTTGATAATGATATCACTAAAGCTATACAAAATTAAACATCTACTGTTGTAATCCATATTTTATGATAATCTTTTTCATGTCTGCTGACTCTCATTGGCAGAATATCTGTTAACATACTGTCGATAATACGGAACTCGCGTATTAAATCGTCCATATCATATTTTATACCCCGCAAATAAGATCGTATCTGATCAAGTAATAGGTGATACTTGCTGTTTTACAAGCATTTTTTTAGTCGCAAGACGAGGTTCAAATTTTTTACACGCTGTTGCAAGAGAAACACTGACACCAGATATTATTAACAAAAACGGATTTAATGATGCGCCACAGAGCTAGTCATTAACAGTGGCAAATATGACATCACTCGAAGTATTCTGTTATAGTATTTGTAACATTTTTTCACACACCAAAGTTTTTTTATGATAATATTTGTAATATTGCATTAGAGCGTCCACATCTTGTTTTGGAATTTTTACTGAAATATGATTGAAATCAACTATATGTTTTTTCATTTATATAATATTTGTTTACATATTTTATACAATAGTGTCAGTTCCTGGGTTTGATTTATTATACTGTCATTTAATCAATTATAATTAATTGATGAGATTTAGTTACAAATTCCAGACAAAAAAAGTAATGCATTTTGGTTAATTTTTTATCAGATGGTTCCAGTAGAAATGTTCCTTCGTCGTTCTTATTTATAACCATCAGTGCAGGATTATGATATACATTCGGTGCTGATGAAGTAGACGCAGTAATGTCAGCGCCGTACAAGGATAACCTGCATAGCCCGGTTACTTCTGCGGTATGTTTGATAGTGTTACTTTGCGGTGTCCATGTTCTTGATCCTGATAATACTGCGTACGCGACACTTCCAATTTGTCCGTGTGGAATTTTAGCAAGTAACTCTGTTACTAGATTTGTTTTTTCAATGATATTAGGAATTCCGTTAATAATATCGTTTAGTTTTGTGTTAATGTCAGCGAGTTTAATATCTACAACCGCTGGACTTCCAAAAAATTCATTAATAAATTTGTTATATTTCTACGAGAATTTAAGAACGTTTGTATATGATTAGTAAAATTAGTATTTAGTGTAGTCATTTCATTATTAATTGTAGCTAACGAAGTTGTCATAGGAATTTCCTTATCGTCTACATATTTCTTCGTTGCTGCGTCAAAATCTGTTTCTGGTGTTCTGAGATTATTAATACCATTATTGTTCATGTTGAGAAATGCGCGCATTATACCGCCGTTGACTAATACGTACTTAGATTCTTGATCATCGACGTATTTTTTTGTTGCTGCGTCTGATTCTGCAGCTGGGTTTCCAAGGTCTATAGTTTTTTTTCCTGACATGATAATATTACCTGTAACTGTCCCACCTATTTTATCAAGTTTATTATCATCAACATACTTTAACTGCAAATAACTTACCGCTTGAGTTTGATTTAAGTTTGCTGGTGGATACCTGGTCTCCAAATTTATAATTTTTTTTCCTGACATATCTAAGTTACCGCTTAAAGTTCCACCAGATTTATCTAGTTTATTACTGTCGACTAATTTAAGATGTGCATAACTAACAGCTTGTGTATTAACGACATTTATTGGCGGATAATCTGTTTCTAACTCTAGTACTCGTTGATTTGACATAAACAGATTTCCCGTCATTGTGTCGCCGGATTTTTTTAGATAGCCTGATAAATCAACCTTACCGTCTGTTATTGTTGTACTTTCAGCTGATGAATCTCCTACTAATGTTCCAAATTTTGTATAATAGCTCATTATTTATTTATCGTCAGACAATTTTTATATAGCATAAAATTGTATAACAATAATGGCAAAAGCATCGATATTAAATTTTGATACAGAACGTTTGGTGAAACATAAACATAACAATGAACTTCCAGATTGTCATAATCTTATTGTTGGAAGAACTGGATCGGGAAAAACAAACTTGCTTATGAATTTATTTCTAGGAGATAATTTTAACTACGATCGCGTTTATATTTATACGATTAACCCGCAGCAAGATAAATACGAGCTACCTAACAATTATAATAACAAACTTCGTGATGATCTTGAGGCTGGTGAAGATTTTTTTATTATCAAACAACCAGAAGAACTCATTCCAGTTAATCAACTTGATTCTTCCGAACACAAGATAGTTGTTTTTGATGATATTCCGCTAAACAACGAGGAAATGAATAAAATAAGATCATATTTTTCACTGTCGCGAAATAAAAAATGTAATTCTATTTATCTCGCCCAGGGTTTTTATAATGTCGACAGATTTATTAGTCGAAATATTGGTTGTTTTACATTATTTCCAGGACTTGACAATGTCGATGTTAGAAATATCGCGAACGAGCAATGTGGTGATGTAACAAAAGATAAATTTATTGAATTATATCATAAAGCAACGGCAAATAAATATGACTTTTTTTTGTTTGATAAACTAACAAATGATACGAGTAAAATGTTTCGATGTTGTATTGAAAAATATCTACAATAATGTTTATACAAAATAGTATATAATTAATGGAAAGACAAGCAAAGTACAGAAAACATATAGAAAATCTAAAAAAACTTGCGCAATCTCAGGCAAAATTTAAACAGCAAGTACAACAAGCACGACGTGGTCAAGTGGTTGCAGCAGAAACAACAGCCGCCGCTCTCAAGCCAGTTACTGAAGCTTTACTTGGAAAACAACCTGAAACTAAACCATTATCAGAAGAAGAACTTAAGCGACTACAGGAAAAAGGTTTACTCGGACTAGTTAAAGAACAACAAGAAACAGCTGCTAGAAGAATTATTGAGAGATCTGATGTGGAGAAAAAAAGATTAGCTGAGGCACTTGTAGCAAATATCGCTGATCCTGCTGCAAGACAAGCTGAACTAAGAAGGTTGTTGAACAATCCACTAGAGCTTCAACGAAGATTAGCAGAAGCAGCAGTAGTTGGACCAATTGAGAGAAGGTTAGACCAAGAAGAAGAACTTAGAAGAGAGAGGGAAAATATAGAAGAAAAAAGAAGATTTGACCATGATTTAGAAAATATAGATAGCAAAATAAGAGATAATGAATATAAAAATTTTAATAAAACATATAGTGAATTTAGTAATGTGAGAATATATCATGTTGGAGAAGATAAATTTAAAGCTGACGGAAAAATTGCAAAATTAAAAGAAATAAAAAAAGAGGGTGATGAGCATCTCAGAGAAGTAGTTTTCGGAAATAGAAATTACAATAACGACATTAAATTATATCGACATGGAATTATCGCTGATCTTTATATTAAGTCTATTAATAATATAAGAAATAAACAATACCATAGTAGTGTTCACCTTGGCAACTTAATTAATGAAGCAAAATCATTAGATGAAAGACGAGAAGAATCAGAATATACACTGCAAGCTCCTACGATGACTGAAGAAGATGTACAAAAATTAGTTGAGGAAGAGAATGAAAATTATCGTAAAAAATATAAAAACCAAGCAAAACAAAAAATAATAGATTCGGAATATTTTACTTTTATAGAAAATAATGACATTTCTGACGTTGATAATATGTATAATTGGGAAAAAGATAAATACGATGATCTCATTAAAAAATTAACTGATATCATAACAAAAAATGTAGGAGCTTACGGAGAAATTGATACAGCTGAAATAAAAGATGTTAAAGAACTTTATGAAAAGCTAGAGATGCTGTTATTGCCGGTGTTTTTAAAAATACTGCATCAAAATTTAGAGATAAAAAATATGCTGAAAAAGGGTACACTTCTAAAAGTTTATTTGAACATTATGATGATGAGCGATTAAAAAAACTTTTAGAAAAAACTGGAACTGGAGCTAGAATATTTTCATCAGTTACTGAAATGATAGGCAGATTAATGCTATTGATATCATCAAAAGAAGCTGGAAATGTTGGTGCTGAAATTGACAATGAAATTATTGACATACTTGATAATTTGAGATCAGAAAATTATTAACATCTGATGAATATGGAACTTTACATCACGATTTGATTTAATCGCGGCGATTTAATTTTATAAATTTGTGTAACAATTTTATATAAAAAATGTCAGCAACATTATTACTAGACTCTAGCCAATCTGATAAAGATAGCGCAAATTTTTATGTAAAGTATATTCCGCCAATAGAACTAGATAGTGAGAAACAGTATGAAATTGGACTAATTTCCTGCACTTGTTGGCATGCTAAGGCTAATGTAAAAACTGGAATTAACGATGAATTTGCATTTACTGTTCCTATACGTACTCCACCATTTGTCGCGTGGAAAACAATTAAAATTCCACAAGGAGCTTATAATGTCACTGATCTAAATAGAATAATAAAAGAACTAATGACAAAAAATAAAGGTATAGCTGATAATTTTGAGCTTACACCAAATTATAATACGTTACGCGCAAGAATGAAATTAAAAGATATAACAGTTAGTCTTGTATCGCAAACAAGTATCGCACCACTGATAGGATTTTATAATTATATATATCCTGCTCTTAATCGTGATAACCTCGAAACGTATGACGGTCAACTGCCAGTAAATATAACTGATGTAAACGCAATATTGGTAAATTGCTCTATTGCATCTGGATCTTACTCAGCTAAAGGTAGTAAAGGACAAACGATATATAGTTTTTCACCAGAAGTTCCACCAGGATCTCTTATGCAAATTAGTCCACGTCAAGTTATTTATTATCCGTTAAACGTTGAAAATCAAATAACAGAAGTAAATATGCAGTTGACAGATCAGTCTGGAAGACAGTTAGATCTTAATAATGAAATTGTTACTTATTATTTACACCTACACGAACAGTAAACATATTTTCTGAAAGATTTGGAAGTAAAATTATGCAACCTCAGATATAATGAAACAGAGAAAAAAAGTTTATCGAAGAAAAATAGTAGGAGGATTTTTAGGAAATATATTTCCTAAAATTATAGAAAATGTTCCAGGAATAGCTCATAAAGTTGCACCAATTACACTTGACGCGTCAAAAGCGTTTGCAACTGGAGCTGCATCTGCTGCTGGAACTGCCGTGGGGCAAAAAATAGCTGATAAAATAAAAAGCGATCCACAACGTGGTATACCGACAATCAAACAAGCTATTTCAGAAATCGCACCAACAAAAGAAACTCAACAAGCAATGATAACAACGACAAAAAAACTTTTATCGCCACGAGGAGAACAAATTATACAAAAATTAATATCTAAAGTAACAACACCACAATAATTTTGTATAACCTAACAAATAAAAAAATGTCTGTAAAAAATTATCTCGATTTAGCAGAAATTTCTGACACAGACGACACAGTAACAGAATTCGAATACGTTGAATATCTTGATGAAAATTCTAACGAGCCTAATAAGGCTGGCGTCAGAACATTTAATACTCGAGACGAGGACGTATTTTTACTTCCTCATAATGCAATGTTGGAAGTTCGTGGCCAGATTATGACAGCACCTGCCGCACCTGCCGAAATTGCAGCTAACGCAGAAGTAGCTCTTATAAATGATGGTTGGTGTTTATTTAGAAGTGCTCGATATCAGCTGGCCAATCAAACTGTCGAAAATATTTCAAATCACTTACAAGTTGCAAGTACAATTTTAAATATTATTTCATTTTCCGACGATTACACCAGACCAACTGCAACTAATATGATGTGGTTTAAAGATACTGGAATTGGTGGTGCAAGTATTGTTGCATCAGTTGAAATTTTATCAGGATTAACACCTACTATAGCTGCTGGAGCTGATGCTGCCGGAAGTGCTGCAAATGTAAGAGATTTTCTTATTGCTAATGCTGCTATGCTAGGTATAGACGCACCAGCTGCAAACGCTAATGCAGACGCTACAAGAGCCTCATTTATTGCAGCTTGTAATAATCTTAGTGTAACACAACCAGGTGGGGCAGCAGACGGCACTGTAATGTTAGAGCATGTTAATAACATAATTGCTCATAACAGAAGAAATGAACATTTTAATAAGGGTTATGTTAAGGGAAAGGCACTTGCAGCAGAATCACATCAAATTACAATGATGCTGCCGTTAAGTACAATATTTGGCTTTTGCAGGGACTATAATAAAGTATTTCGTGGAGTTAAACATACTCTTATTTTAGATCGATCAGAGCGAAACGACTGCCTGTTTAGATCAGGTGGAGATGATGTACAATTTGTCATAAACAAACTTGCATTATGGATGCCAAGAATAACTCCGTCTGTCACTAAAATGGCGGAATTAAATGATATGCTGCAAAAACACACAAACAGAATTTATTTTCAGCAACATAAAATATATCAAACAGCAGTTCCGAATACCACCGACTACACATGGCGAGTTACAACGACACCAAGTGAACAAAAACCACGGAAATTATTTGTTGTATTTCAGAGACAAGCGCGACGTAACAACCAACAACAAAATAATGCGATATTTGATAGCGCTAATGTTAGACGAATATATGTTAGAATAAATTCACAACAATATCCAAAACGAGCGATAGAATGCAATTTTGCAGATGATGAGAATAAAAATATTACTAGACCGTACATGTATTTGCTCGACGCATTGCAAAAATATCAAGATGTTGGAGATGGATCTCAGATATCAATAGAGGAATTTCGTACACTTTACCCAATATTTTATTTTGATGTTAGTAAACATAGTGAGCGAGCTGTAGACAGCACAGCTGATATTGAAATTACTTGGACACTAGGAGCAGCTCCAGCTGCACCATTTTATGTATATGCGTTAGTAATAAGCGATAGATTTGTTACAATTGACTCTGTTGGAGGTAAAATGTCAGTACAAGTTTAATCTGTAATCGTTATATAAGATGACAAAATATATTGTAAAAGAAATATATTTGACAGATGGTCAAGTTAAAAAATTAGCAGCTGCTGTTGCAAAAAAAAGACAAGTATCATTAAAGGTCAACCATAACGCAGCGGGTACTTTAACAAAATTAATGTTAACCAAAAAACAAGTAAATAAATACGATCGCAAAAAACCTTTTGTTTTAAATTTAAGTGCTGCACAAATAACTGCAATGGCAAAATATGGCGGCTTCTTCGGTCCGGCATTATCTGTAATGGCCAGAACGTTAATACCTAAAACTTTTGCCAGTGTTAGGTACATTAGGATTAGCAGCAGCGTCTGGAGCAGTATCTGGCGCAACGAAAAAGGCAGTTGGAGGTAGTGGTATAAAGAAAATTTTCGTATGAGTATCGATGATAACAATTTTATATGATGGATAAATATAATGCCTAAAAGAAAGACACCGACGAAAAAAAGACAACGACGAAAAAAGAGACACGACAGAGGCGAAAAGGGGGATTTATTCCAATAGCCCCGTTACTAGTGGGATTGGCGGGAAATCTATTGCCAAATCTGTTAGGAGTAGGACGAGGACTAATGTTGCCAGGAACAAGGAGATAAAGTCTGCGTTAAGTAATTTTGATATACTTGACAAACTAAAAAAGTAAAAAATTTCAGTGGAGTTTATTCTAAAGATGAACTTACGGCGATTCCACCGCTAGCGTCTCTAGGTTCGTGTGTTATAAATATACAAGATTTTAATGACGGATCTGGCACTCATTGGGTAGCTGTTTATGATAACAATTATTTTGACTCGTTTGGAATTTTATGAAGTGATGCAGTAAAAAAATATATGAGTAGAATGCAAGATACTAAGTCTCTAATGAAAATAATAAATTATTCGTCTAATCAAATTCAACCAGTTGGAACTTCCGCTTGTGGATATTATTGCGTAATGTTCATTAAACAGATGACCGAAAATCCAGATTTTTTAAAATTATTTTGCAATTTGACAAACATCCTTCTCACGCTAATGATAAGATTGCATTAAATTTTATCTAAACTTAGATATACAATGTCAACATATTGTCTTAAGTGTAAAACTAAAACAGAAAATAAAGATGAAAAAACAGAAAAAAACAAAAAATAATAGAATAATGCTGAAAAGTATTTATGCAATCTGTGGAAAAGGAAAGAGTATGTTTTTACCAAAAACAAAGTTGTCCGGAGCGGGTTACCCTGACAAAATTATTTTAGTAGACGACTAAATAAATAATGACATGCGACTGCGATTGCGATAGAGATTTGTGCCTCGAGCAAAATAAAATTGTTACATATTGTCAGAAATGCAAAAACAGAGAAATAATTGGAACAGGTATAGATATACATAAATTTATTGGAAAATTGCCGAAACCAAAAGGCGGTTGGACATTGCCAGGCCATAAATATACTGGACCTTATAATCCTCTTGATAAACAACTTGACGAAAACGATAATCCTCTGTCAGGACAAGAGCCTTACAATCAAGTTGACGCAATAGCAATGCGCCACGATATCTGCTACAGAGATATTGATCTTTCAGACAGCGAACAAACTAAACACAGCTGCGATAAAGTAATGTTAGACGAACTTCGTGATATGAAACCTGTAAATATGCGAGAACGTGTTGACCGAAGGCTGGTCCAGGGTTTTATTGGAGCAAAATATAAACTCGGTCTCGGTAAAGAAGAATTATATGATGATCTTGCAACTGAGCTACACAGACTTAAAAAAAAAGTTTCCGCGACATAAAGTTGTTGCAAATGCCATTGATGATATCTGTGCGATAGACTTAGTTGATGTATCAAATCTAGCTCAGTATAACGTCAGCGCTGATGGCGCTCCAAAGAGATATCTTTTTAATGTTGTAGATGTTTTTAGTAAATACGCGTTTAGAATACCCGTTTCGGATAAAACAGGGACATCGATGACTGATGCGCTAAAACAAATAATAACAACTACAGAAAGAAAACCAAAGAGAATATGGACTGATCACGGAGCGGAATTTTTTAATAAAAAATTTGAACAGTTTTTAGAGCAAAATAACATTAAAAAATATGTCACAGGAAATGAGGGAAAAAGTGTCATCGTCGAGCGATTTAATCGCACGCTAAACGAAAAAATCCACAAATATTTCACAGCAAAAAATACGAGTAAATATATTGACAATTTACAAAACATTGTTGACGAGTATAATAACACGAAACACAGATCCCTTTCGCTAGGCAAAAGTAAAATGTCGCCAAACGATGCGATTGCAAATCCAATATTAGCAAACGAAAACATGTACCGACGACTCAAATTTAAAGTTGGCGATAAAGTTAGAATTTCTTTGACGAAAAATACATTTGAGAAAGGGTATACTCATAACTGGAGCGAAGAAGTATTTGTTGTTGATAAAGTACTTTTAACAATACCAGTTACATACTCGTTAAAAGATTTATTAGGTGAGCCTATAACTGGTAGTTTTTATGAGCAAGAACTTCAGAAAACAGAACAAGATATATTTGTTATTGAAAAGTTATTAAAAAGCGCGGCAACAAAAGTTTAGTCAAATGGCGAGGGTATGGCGATAAATTTAATAGTTGGGTACCAACTCGGTCGATATCATCGACTG
>JAECUM010016602.1:0-13005 GCA_016617855.1 Megalonaias nervosa | reverse complement strand
GACATATCCATATGTCATAATGATAAATGGCACAAATGCAAGAAAAGCAACAATAAAGCCTCATTTCAAACAAGTTCAATATACAAAACACCGTTCAAGCAATATTATTTATTTAGCAAGGCTCCATACTTATTTTAATATAGGTAAAAGAAATGATAGTATTACAGACGCCTTCAAAAGCACTTTACATTATCCTCCGTGGTAATTAGCTAATGGGCACTAACGGATATGTTCAACCATTTCACTGTAAACCTTAACGAGAGACGAATCTAGCGTATTTAGCGATTGCTAACGCGTTATTACGTGAAGGCTGACCTTTGCACCTATGCACCCATTTTGCTCTTAATCAAGTAGCGAAACGATATATTAAAATGAGTACTGGAAAATCAGAATCTTATTTTTGAATGCCGTTTGTTTTTTTCTAGCCGCAAACACGGCATTTGCTTGATAATAATAATAACAATAATAATGAACGTTCATCAGATTCCAATTCTTTCAATTACCGCTTAGTATGACGGTCCGATTGTTGGTATCGGTTAAATCGTGCATACTACAGGAAAATGTCACTAATCAAATGATAATAAAACTTGCTTCAGAAAAGAAATTTAGCCTTGCCATAAGTGTCTATTTTGTATGTGAGCAACATTATTAGTGCCAGCAGTTGTTTTGATACAAAGTAATAGTTAGGAATAGTAGTAGTTAAAGTTATTGTTTTTCTTGCATCATATGTTGTACTTTCTGGAGTCGGTGTATAATTTTGTTTACTGAGTTCTGAAGGATAGTAATGTTAACTCCAAATGACCTACAGTTGAAAATGATATTGCCGGACTGATGTTAGTTTTATCTACGTCAGAGAGATATGTGAATTTAAAATTAAGCTGCGAATTTTCAGATGTGATAAGGTAATCAGTCACCAAACACGAAACGAAACATGTGAAAGATAAATATGTGCATTTTATGATAATTTCTTCAGTCGAAAGGAAACAAAATGCGTGACAGGTGTAACATTAAAGACGTAGGAAGCAGTATTACCGTCAAAGCCGGATATATTTGCCCAGAGTTTAAAGCTTCATCATTAGTGCAATCGATCTCAATGTGATTGTATGTTTGTATTAATACAAATATATGACTGTGTATGTGTTTAGTTGATGAGTCAGGCAATGAAATTCGGGCACGAATCTATCTATTGATGTATTCATCTTTACCTGTCTTTCCATTGAGAGATCGCAGACGTGAAAAAAGAAACAAAACATTTTAAAGCGTGTCGAGGCCGAGAGGCCGAGTTGTATAAAACTCTCGACACTAACTATTACTGTCCTGCAACCTACGTCCGCGAGCGTTAGAATATCCGGTTGGCCAATCGGGCTATAAAACTTCCCATGGTTTGGTCGTTCTTAGCAGGTTTTTCACTGGTTTCTCCCTGGTTTACGAGATCGGAAACTTGGAAAATAATCGCAACGTTTTAAAGCATCCAGGGGCCCCTGCAGGCCAAGTTGCATGAAACTCTTTAAAAACGTTTGTTACAATAATACCATTGAATCGTAGTACTTTCTACCGGTTGGACTTTATGGGCATGATTGCATGTGAATGTACATACATACATACAAACATACATTCGTACATACATACATACATACATACATACATGCATACATGCATACATGCATAAATACATACATAGATACATACATACATAAATAAATACATACATACATACGTACGTACATACATACATACATAAATAGATACGTAGAAACATACATAGATACATACATATATACATACATACATAGATACGTACTGTCCATTGTATCATGACATAAATTTAGCTGACCTATTAGGATTGAAATTGAAAGGATGAATCTCATAAAAAGGGTCACAATTCTTCTTAAACCCCATATGATAATCTACTGCGGATCGCAAATGCTTTTACATATAATCGTTTCATTAACTGGTATTCATAAATCTATTTTAATTCAATAGTTCACTAGCTATAATTTTCGAAATGAAAATGGGTCTGGCTCAGGTAGTTTAAATATTACCATTAAAGGTCCTATTCATTTTATTTAAGTTTCCTATCATATTAGAACGTACGATGGAGATACGTTTTCTCTATATATTTTCAATGAATCAGGTTAGTAATGTGAACTTGATTAGACTTGTGATTGTGTCATTTTATTTTATCCGATGTAAAGTAATCGCAGCATGCCCCATAATGTATGTGATTTGTTGTACATGTGTGACTTTATGTAGAGAAGAAATGTGAATGTGTAAGAGTTTAGCTTGGCATTCAAGTAAATCTATGCGGTCATCAATCTAACTATTAATTTCGTTATCATTTTGTCACATTCGCTGAAGAGATGAAAATCTTGAAGGAAGAAATGATACTTGTTAAAACATGCCTTTGTATTGTTTATCTGCTAATGTAAATACTTCATAAGAAATGAGAAAGAAATGTCTGATGTAACGATCTAATAAAAAAAGAAACATAACAATCGTTGAATGGCAATCTATTTTACAAGTATCTAGAGAGTGATAAAACATTACGAGTGTCTGTGAAAGCTAGAGGGCAATGAATCTCTTACCCGTAGCAGAAGATGTTGATGCTGGCGTTGTTGTTGTCAGGGATGAACTTTTAGGCCTTGTTGTATCAGTTTTCTCAGAGTGTTCTGAAAAATAATAAAAAAAAATAATAATAATGATAATTCCCATCTCTAACTTATTAATTATCACACATTATGAAGGGCAGATTGTTGGTCTCGAGTAATTAGTGCATAACTACGCATCATCTGACGAAGTACGATCACAAATCAAATGGAAATAAAAGTTGCTACATAACAGAAATATGGCCTCGTCATGAATGGAGTTGCGATGCGAAATATAACGATCTCTCTTTGAGCATTGGACATCTTTAGCAATTGTCATTACGTACCCGCCGACCAATTTCAGACTACGGTCTTTCAAAAACGCGGCCATCATTCATGGATTCCCGATAATATATAAAGTGATGAAACCATCTCATAATTGTAAGATGTGAGGGAGAATTGCATCCGTGAACATTGTCTATTTTGCCTGTGAACAACATTATTAGTACCAGAAGTGCTTTTGATACAAAGTACTAATTGCCAATACCAGTTCTTAGTGTTATTATTGATCTTGCATCTTATGTTGCACATTCTGACTTCGGTGTATCATTTCGTACGATGAAATCTTAAGGATAAACAATCACAACTTGTTGTCCTACAGTTCAATACGATCCT
Organism: Megalonaias nervosa; assembly: GCA_016617855.1. NCBI lineage: Eukaryota > Metazoa > Mollusca > Bivalvia > Unionida > Unionidae > Megalonaias > Megalonaias nervosa. The sequence continues at coordinate 9,745 of JAECUM010016602.1, read as the reverse complement.
GTAGGATTGGCGTCAGTTTTGTCTACCTCACATGAATCTTTTAATTTAAAATCAAGTTCCTAATTTTCAAATGTGGCTAGGCAGTAAGTTACCAAACACGAAACGAAACATCTAAAATACAAATATGTGTCTTTTTATGAGAATGTATTCGTTTCAAAAGAAAAATGTGAATGACAGATTTAATATTAGAGTAAGTAGGAAGCAGCATGACCGTTGAATGCGGACACATTTGCCCAGTGTCTAAATCATAAACGTAGTCTCATCAAACCTCATAATTAGTGCAGTTCATTTCATTGTGTTTGTATGTTTGTGTGAATAGATAAATATGACTGAGTATGTGTTTAATTTATGAGTGAAGCAAAGAAATTCGGACACGAATGTATCTACTAATGTATTCATCTTTATTTGTCTTTCTATTTCGAGATCGAAAACTTGAAAAATAATCAAAACATTTTAAAGCATCCCGGGACCTCGTCAGGCAAAGTTGTATAAAACTCTCGACTTTACCGATCACTTCCACCCTCCTATGTCCACGTGCGTTAGAATATCCGGTTCGGCTAATCTGGGCATGCAGCTTTCCGTAGGTTGGTGGTTCTTAGCGGGTTTTTCCCTGGTTCTTCTACCACCAGTTATACTGGCCTCAATATATAGACTATCTTGCGCTGAGGAATCGCGTTATACCCCCAAACAACAACATTAAATCATGCCTTTGTCTCCATTATTTGGTAATGTAAACATTTCATGCGTAAAACAAACTAAATGTCTGATCAAACCTTAGTATAAACAGAAATAGTAACACCACTGAATGTCGACGTAGTCTACAAGTATATTGCCGGCGAGGTAGAAACTATCAGTGCCGAGAAAAGGTTTGACGCAATTAATTCCTAACCCGTGGTAGCCGATGGTGTTTCTGCGGTTCTTGTTGCTGCTGCGGTTGTACTTGTCGGCCTCGTTGTATCAGTTTCATCAGACAGACCTGAGTAAATAATAATATTAAAATAATAATACTAACACAACATCACGTACATATCATTTTAAGTCTCGCACATTATGAATGTAAGATTGTGTTGCAGATTTGGAGCAAACGTGCAAAGATATGCATGACCTGACGAATTCTGATCCCTCCACTAATATTTGCATCAACACCGAACGAAATCTGTAAATCGTCGTTTACTATAAACTATTGCAAAATTAAATTTCTGTTTGAAATCAACAAATAAAAAATCTCATCCTATTAAATATCATTGTTTCAACACAAGCATATCTGACCATACACTCAACATATTCGCATCATCTAGTAATACCGGAAGTGTTGTTTTTAAGTTCAACTTATGAAATATTTATATTACCTTTCTAAAAACTGCCGAGTAGATCTCATTATACCTTGTACTATTATTACAATTGCGTACAAAGTTTTCAAAGTATTGTGATGTCTGCACATATTAAGTTCATACTAACTTACATTTAGAAGTGAGCAAACTATGTGTTGCAAAACGAAATGACACTCCCAAGCCATAAAACACATTTCTAATTGGGCTAGAGTAGTTTGGATGTTGACAAACATAATTTACCTTAATCAGAGTATCGTTTGTCTCTGTGTTCGCTATTTTATTTTGCATATGCAAAAGCAGCCCTGGTCAAAAGTAGAACAGGATCATACGAGCTTAAATGCAGATTGTGCCAGAAATGTTCTCGAACTGATACCGGAGAAGGTAAGACTTTTAGGTTTCACATTCCATATATACATATATATTATGATTCATTAGCATCCATGATGGTAGTTTGTAAGTGACATTTGTAAAGAACGTATCATGTGGGTGACATTTGTCCATGACTGTAGATTTTACTTTAAGATAATATTTGCAAACATGCTTACATAGCATATTGACCTTAGAAGGATGTTGAGAGATAACCTGTTTGCGAATTTGATGCGAAAATAACCCATATCCTGAACGTCATATTCCGTCTTAGGTTTGTATAAGGGTTGTGCTCCAGAAACTTAATCATTGATATCTTAATATCCGACTTTAGCTCTGATCAGTTATAATTTGAGATTAATTATTTCTTCACATCAATCATTTTATTTACAGAGATCTGGGTAACATTTTAGACTTAACGGTGCTTTTCTGGTTACTGTGAATTTAGTCCATGCTGGTTTTCACATCTACTAAATGGAGGTGATTGGTAAATCAGCATATTCACAATTGGAATTCTTTCGGAAAACTATACTTTTGAATGTGTAGTATTTATGATTATTTTCGATTAAATTCAAAATAGTGAAAGTTCAAATTAACCTTTAATTTATAATTTAGGAAAATTAAACCCTTTGTTGAATGTTACTAAAGTTGTTGGTGTTTGTATGTAGAGTTTCTTACAATAACACCATAGAATTGTAACACTTTCTACCCGTTGGTCTTTTTGGACATGATTGGATGTGCATATTCATACATACATACATACATACATACATACATACATACATACATACATACATACATACATTCATACATACATACATACATGCATGCATACACACATACATACATACATACATACATACATACATATATGCTGTCGATTGTATGATGACATAAACTTAGCTGATCGCATGGCACAGAAATTGAGAGAATGAATCTCATCAAAAGTTTCAAAATTCTTCTTAAACCCTAAATGTGAATTTACAGCGGATCCCTAATGCTTGTATATAAAATCGTTTCAGTTATTTTGGTTCGTACATCTATTTTAATTTAGTAGTGCAGTAGCTGTAATTTTCCAAATGAAAATGGGTCTAACTCAGGTAGTTTCAATACTGCCATTAAGGGTCCTGTTCATTTTGTTTAAGTTACCTATTATATTAGAATGTACGATGGAGATTCGTTTTCTCTATATATTTTTATTGAATCATTTTATAGATGTGAACTTCATTAGGCTTTTGATTCTCTTATTGTATTTTATCTGATCTAACGTAATCGCATCATGCCTCATAATGTATGCATTTTGTTGTACATGTGTGACATTTTGGAGAGAAGAAATATGAATGTTTTCAAGGAATTGTATAAATCCCTTTATTTATTAAATATATTTAGTGAGGTTTCGTTTTTTGTGTACAACGATACCCGAGAGTCATTTATGTATATTGTACAATATTTCGAAACAGTGAGTTCCGTTCATCGTATGCTACAAGTGCGAAGTGCTTTAGATGGGGAAAACCGAATACATGAAGTGCACAGATGATGTGGGGTTGCATTGTTCATGTATAAACGCCTCACCTTAAAACTAAATCTTTACATTACGGAACGTGTTGTGAGTGAGCGGTCTCCTTAAAAACTTGCACAGCTTCATCTGTAGAGGTATGTGTGTTATTTATTAATTTCTTGTGTATAAGTTATAACTATTTTACTACATGTTTATTTTTCTATATTTTTCTATGTAGCTTCGACTTGCGTAGTATAATGTAAATATTTTATATTCTTGTTTGTGACTTAGCAAGAGATTTATATTAGCAATATAAAATTGCATTTTTTTAGAAACGTTTAGTACCATAAGATTCTTATCGGACACAGGTAGGTTCACTTCTGAATCTGTTTTATTGCTTTGTAATGTAGTGCCGATAATGTAATTTGTATAGCTTTCCGTATATAACGTCATTACATTTTATCTTATATGCCCGTGTCATACATAATACACGGTGTTAGAATTATTTCAGCTGATCAGAGTCGACGGGGTACCAGCTGTAGAGCTGACCATAGATGTTGACAATAGCAGCTGTAAAGCTGAACCATAGCAGCCGTAGAGCTGAGTGAACAATGTGTTGCTGGTCCAATAGCAGGTGATCGGGCGTTGCTGTCCGATTGGTGGGCGCTGATTGTTTGATTGACCAAGGAATTGAATGGTGATCGGTTACTACCTGTAATGCTGATTGCTTGATTGACCACTGTGACTGGTAGCAAAATATTCTGACGGAGTGTTTTGTATAACTCCATACACGTAATCTTTAAGCCGTGGGCTAATTTTGGGGTTTGTTATACCCAGTGTGTTGGGACTGTAAAGATATCTTGTATGATATCTGTCCCTTTTTGTTTTCATTATTTTACTGTTGAATAAAGTACCTCATTTTTCACTGTTTGAGTGAATACATTTTACTATATGAGTAAAGTACATCATTTTTACTATTTGAGAAAAAAACATATCATTCTTTTCGTCGTGTGAAATTACTATGAATCATTAACCTTTGTTCATTTACTGGGTAAGGTCATTTATTTGTATTCACATTTATGTAGTATTATTAGGTTCGTGCGGATTGTGTTAATTTATCCAATATTTGGATTTTATACACGCACGTATTAATCATAATTCTTTTCTCATTCAAGTCATTCATCAATTAACAATGAATTTATATCACCATCAAAAGTGTTCTATTATAAATCCGAAATCCAACCCGGTTATCTTTTTACAAATGTGTATGTGTGTAGCTTGGTAGTCAAGTCCAACAATGCGGGCACCAATCTACCTATTAATTTCGCTATCGTTTTCTCACGTTCTTTGAAGAGATGAAACTCTTGAAGCAAGAAACGATACTTGTTAAAACATGCCTTTGTAATTTTCTCTGCTAATTTAAACACTTGACAGGAAAATCTAAATATCTCATTTATGGTTTGAATAAAAATAATATTACAAGCGTTGAATTCCAATCTATTTTACAAGTATCAAGTTAGTGAGAAAACATTACGAGTGTCGGTGAAAGTTTGAGGGCAACGAATCCCTTACCCATAGTAGATGTTGATGCTGTCGTTGTTGTTGTTAGGGTTGAACTTTTAGGCCTTTTGTATCAATTTTCTCAGAATCATCTGAATAATAATAATAATAATAATAATAATAATAATAATAATAATAATAATAATATTCATACTTCCCACCTCAAACGTATTAATTTTCGCACATTATGTAGGTCAGATTGCTGGTTTCGAGTATGTAGTGCATAACTATGCATGATCGGACGAATTATGATTACAAAGCAAATGGGAATTAAAGTTTCTACAAAACACAAATATGGTCTCTCCATAAATGGAGTTCCGCTGCGCAATAGGAAGATCTTTTTGGTATTTGTATGTAAAGTATCTTACATTAATACCGTTGGATCGTAGATGTACTATAGCGATTTCTACTAGGTGGAGTTTTAGGACATGATTGTATTTGAATATGCATACATACATACATACATACATACATACATACATACATACATACACACACACATACGCACGTACGCACGTACGTACTGTCTATTGTATCAAGACATAGGTTTAGGTGTCCACTTAGGACAGCAATTGGGAATATGAATCTCATCAAAAAGTGTCACAATTTCTTCTTAAACCCTAAATGTGAATCTGCTTGTACATACAATCCTTTCATTAATTCGTGTTTATAATTCTGTTTTAATTTAGTAGTGCGCTAGCTGTAATGTTCCAAATGGAAATGGGGCTAACTCCGATAGTTTCATTGTTACCATTAAAGGTCCTATTGATGTTACGTAAGTTACCTATTCTATTAGAATGTAAAATGGACATCCTTATTCTTTATATATTTTCATTGAATCAGGTTAGTAATGTGAACTCTATTACACTCCTGATCCTATCATTATATTTTATCCGATCTAACTTTAACGGTGAATGCCCCATAATGTGTATATTTTCTTGTGCATCTATTACCTTCTGGATAGAATAAATATGAATTTGCATGTGTTTACCTTGGTGGTCAGGTAATGCAATTCGGTGACCAATCTAAATATTAATTTCGTTATCTTTACTAGCTTCATAATTAGTACAGGTCATCTCAGTGTGATTGTATGTTTGTATCAATATATACATATGACTGTGCATGTGTTTAGTTTATAAGTCATACAAAGAACTTCTGCCACGAATCTATCAACCGATGTTTTCATTTTTATTAGTTTTTCCATTTTGAGGTCGGAAACTTGTAAACGGATCAAAACGTTTTAAAGTATCTCGTGGCAAGAGAGGCGTAGTAGTCGAAAAATGTTGACTTAATCGATCACTTCTATCCCACCTATGTCCGCGTGCGTCACAATATCTGGATCGGCGAATCTGGGTATGCAGCTTCCCGTGGGTTTGTGCTTCTTAGCGGGGATTTACCAGGTTCCTATTCAAACCACGTATACTGAGCTCAATTTATAGTCCATCTTGCTCTGATCAATCTGGTTTAACCCCAAAACAACACGATTAAAAGATATCCTTTTCTCCATTATCTGGGAATGTAAATATGTCATACGTAAAACAAATTAATGTTTGATCAAGCCTTAGAATAAAACGGAAATATTAACACCGTTGAATGCCAATATAGTTTACATGTATATTGCCAGGGAGATTGAACTATCACTGCAGATAAAAGATCTGAGGCAATTAATCCCTGACCCGTAGTAGCCGATGGTGTTTCTGCTGTTGTTATTGCAGCTGATGTTGTACGTTTAGGCCTCGGTGAATCAGTTTCCTCAGATAGACCTGAATAAACAATGATATTAAAATAATAATAACACAACATCACATATATATCATTTTAATTCTTGCGCATGGTGAATATGAGAGTGATTATGGTTTGTAATGAAAACTACATTAGGCGTCTGATTCTGTCATTATATTTTATCCGATTTAACGTCATCTCACCGCTCCGGTGGCCTAGTGGTCAGAGCGTCTGCCTCGGATGCGGGAGATCGTGGGTTCGATCCCCGGCCGAGTCATACCAAAGACTTCTAAAAATGGTACTAACAGCTGCCTCGCCAGGCTCCCAGTATTGAAAGGTTAGTTGTAGGACTGGTCGGCCTATTGTCAGGATAATGTGACTGGGTGGAACATCATGCTACATGTCTGCGGGGTAATGTCCCAGTGCAAGACATCACTTGAAACTGCCACACTGCAGACGTCGTAGCGATATGACTGAAAAATCTAAATTACACACACACACACACACACACACACACACACACACACACACTTCATCGGATCATACCTCATATGTTTGTATCTTCTTGTGCATGTCTGGTTTTATGGATAGAAAAATATGAATGTGTATGTGTTTAGCTTGGTAGTCAGGTAATGCAATGCTGACACTAATCAAAGTATCATTTGTTCGATCATTTTATGAGATTCCCTGAAGAGACGAGAAACACGAAGCAAGAAGCGATACTTTTTAAAACATACCTTTGTATTTCTTGTCTCGTAATGTAAACACTTGATAAAGAAAGCTCAATATATGTGTGATCTAACGTTAGAATGAAAAAAGAAATATTAGCGTTGAATGCCAAACTATTTAAGAGGTACCAAGAGAGAGAGAGAGAGAGAGAGAGAGAGAGAGAGAGAGAGAGAGAGAGAGAGAGAGAGAAGGAGAGAGAGAGAGAGAGAAAGCATTACGAGTGCCGGTGAAAGTTTGATGGCAAATAATATCTTACCCGTAGTAACAGCTGATGCTGTTGCCGTTGTTGTTATTATTGTTGAACTTTTAGTCCGTTTTGTATCTGTTTTCTCAGAGAGTTCTGAATAATAATAATAATAATAATAATAATAATAATAATACTAATACTAATAATAATAATAATAATAATGACAACAAGATAATACATGAGAACTACATCTTATTAATTATCGCACATTAGGAAAGAAAGTGTGTTGATGTTGAGTAAGTAGTGTATAACTCAGTACGATGTGACGAATTATGATCACTAATCAAATGGGAATGAAACTTGTGGCAGAACAGAAATATAGCCTCGTAATAAATGGAGTTGCACTGGGCAAAAAAATGGTCTTTCTGTGAGAATCGTATATCGTCTGCGATTGCCCTTATTTACCCGCCGACCAATTGGAGATCAGAGCCTTCCAAACGTTTGGTCATCATCCATGGATTCACGAAAACGTTTAAAGCGATGAGCTAACTCAGTATTGTAAGATATGAGAGAGAATTACATCCGTAAACATCGTCTGGTATGCCTATAAACAAAATTATTAGTGCCAGCTGTGCTTTCCTACAACAGAGTAATTACCAATAGCAGTTGTTATAGTTTATTGTTGTTCTTGCTTCTTATCTTATACATTCTGACATCGGTGTATCATTTGCGATCTGCAGGATTAAAGAGTTAAAGCCAATTGTCCTACAGTTCAATATGATCCTGTAGGATTGGCGTCAGTTTAGTGTACCACGGATATATCCGTTATTCAAAATCAAGCTGTCTGAATGTCAAATGTGGTACGGCAGTAAGTTACCAAACACGAAACGAAACATTAAATAATAAATATGTGTCTTTTTGATAATGTATTTGTTTCAAAACAAAAAATGTATGGCAGATTTAACATTAGAATAAGTAGGAAGCAGCATTATCGTTGAATGCAGACATATTTGCCAATGTCTAAATCATAAACGTATTCTCATCAAAGCTCATAATTAGTGTCATTCATGTCAATGTGATTGTATGTTTGTATGAATAGAAAAATATGACTCTGTGTGTTTAGTTTATGAATCAGGCAATGAAATTCGGGCACGAATCTATCTACTGATGTATTTATCTATATGTTTCTTTCTCTGGAAAGCTCAGAAACTTGCGAAAAGAAACAATACGTTTCAAAGCATGACGGGGCCCCGAGATGCCGAGTTGTCTAAGATTCTCGACTTTATCGATGACTGCCATCCCTCCTATGTCCGCGTGCGTTAGAATATCCGGATCGGTAAGTCTGGTTATGCAGCTTTCCGTGGGTTTTGGTTCCGCTCGGGTTTTTCCATGTTTCATCCACCTCCAGATATACGGACCTCGATATGTATCCTATCATGCACTGCAAAATCGAGTTGAATCCCAAAACCATAATATTAAAAAAATGCCTTTGTCTGTTTGATCTGTTCATGTAAACATTCCGCTCGTCAAAGAAACTAAATGTCTAATCAAGCCTTAGAATAAAACAGAATAGTAACACTGTTGAATAACAGCAGCGTTTACACGCATATTGCCAGTGAGACAGCTCTATCAGTGGCGATGAAAGGTTGGAAGCAATTAATCCCTTACCCGTGGTATCTGATGGTGTTTCTGTGGTTCTTGTTGCTGCTGCGGTTGTACTTGTAGGAATCTTTGCATTAGTTTCCTCAGATAGACCTGAGTAAGCAATAATATTAAACTAATAATAACACGACATCACACATATCATATTTTAATTCTCACACATTATGAATATGAGACTGTGTTGCAGATTTGGAGTAAATGTGGAAAGCTCCGCGTGATCTGACAAAATCTTATCACACCCCAAATGCTGAAAGTAATCTGTAAAACTTCGTCTTCCATAAACTATTGTGAAATAATATTTCATGAGGTTTGAAATAAAGAAATAATAAATATCATTCTCTTAAGTGTAATTTTTAACACAACCATCCCTGACCATACACTGAAAACGTGCATATTAGTGATTAATACCGAAAGTGTTCCTTTTAAGTTAAACTTCTGAAATATTTATATAACCTTCAGCGTTAATCACAGTGTTCCTTGTCCTATCATATCCGCTGCGTACAATGTTCCGAAAGCATTGTGTTATCTGCGCATGTTAAGTTTATACTTACTTACATATAGAAGTGTGCGAAAGTTTGTTGAATATAAAGAAACAACATTCCCAAGAAAGCCAATACATCTCTATTTGGGGTAGAATAGTTGTTGAGGAACATAATTTACCTACATCAGAGTATCGTGTGGCTCTTTCTT
>JAECUM010016601.1:0-28224 GCA_016617855.1 Megalonaias nervosa | reverse complement strand
TATATTAGGTGAAAAAAGGCGGTTGTGTAGAGGTTTATTGAGTTTGATAGTATAGATAATATTTTTTATTTATATAAATAAGTTAGCATGTGTTTGAAGGCTAATTGTATTTTGCTGATGTTGATTTGTATCAATTTCAAATTTCAGGCTCTCTGAAATATATTCTTAGTTAATTACCCGAGTAATTAGCCAATCCCTAGGAGTAGACATCATAATGTACAGCATTCGCGAGACTTTTGACAGCATAGATTAGTTTCCTAAGCTCTTAACATTGGGGATTCTCTTGATATTTTTCGGTTTATGTGTTTAGTAATTTGAGATAGGAATAATTATTGTATAGGGTGGTTGGGTCATGTTTTACATTGCATGGCGTGAACTACTAATATTCGGCTTGAGAGAACTTACATGAGTCATACAAATGTGAACCAAGCGAAACCAAGCAAGTCTAAAATCTGAGTTTCGTGATGTGCGATCATTGGGCGATTAGAGAAATTATTTGTAGTGTTTGCACGTTTAAGAACCCTTCAGTTAACAACGACTGTTTTCTTGAAGTTCATAGGGAAAACAATCGGCATCAAGCCAGACTCACGCAGGTGTTTGATTCGCTCGATATGACAAACCTTGCATGTAACACAAATGTTAAGAAGCACAATGATATCTGATGTGTAAGAGCATTCATAGAACCAAGGAGCATATTTTTGGAAGTGCAGTATTTCTGTCTTGTCTCTTTAGTTTCTTTTATATCATAGAAAATGGTTCCTTTCAGGATGTTTTTATGATAATGTTTCAGTTATTCTCTTTGCCACACACATTAAATTTTGTTTCATTTCCAAATAAAAATGATGAAATATCTGAAATCAAGAAAGAAATGATGCAATATTCAAGGGAGAAAACATCGCATTATTATTTATAGGATCCAGTTGTATATTGTTGAAAAGGAAGGGTAGTAAGCAGCACACGACATATGATAAAACTCCCACTCGTCTATAATGTCAAAGAACCTTGTCTTCCAAGCTTTGCAGGTGAGCAATTTCGCAGACCCATTTTCCAAGTGCCAGTTGTTACTAAAGCACATAAAGCGTTCCAGGAATGTTCTATAACCTAAAAATATCTCACCTTAGCTAATAATACACAAGTATTGCCCAAGGATACTAGATTGCTTCATTAATAGCAATGACCAGACAAGATTGGAGGCAGTTTATCGGGCTACACTCCCCGCGCCTCAGCAATTGCTCAGATAGCATCATCCAATGTTACTAGCACCTTACCGATTCCATTCATTTTATTTCACTGGCTTTCCGCGATCGAAGAACATCTCGGTAGTAAAACGCCTGTTCCAGTTTTGTGAATGAAGACTTTAACACTGCAAAGTAGTGTTTGCAAAACAAGATTTGTATCTGAAACCCATCCCCCCCTCTCTAGTAGGCCAAAATAAATCTGCAGAACAAAATCGTGATTTTACGCTTTTGAAGTGGCTAATACTCTGTCGATTCCCAAGAGACAGGAATGCGAGTAAGCCGTTTGAGGTTTACTTCATGCTAAATCGGTGGTTGTATGGTTTATTTTCACATTCACTGATAGGGTATCAACATAAGACGATTCAACATTAAACAACTTTACTAGTATTTTGATAGACACTCCTTTCTTACACCGAGTGCTGCAGCTTTTGCACCACCCCACACTAAATCAACACTACCCTTTCTGGCACCAGCATTTCGATGCCAAAATGGCTTTCTAAATGCGTATTTAAAAAGTATAATGTCATTTTTGTAATCGTTCAAAGGACACACCCTTTCTGGAATTAGAAATAGACCAAGAAGCTATATTTATCAGGAGCTGGAATATTTAAGACGCAAAATATAATTATTTTATACCGATAGAATCGCAAGAACTTGCAGCAAATATGGCTCATTATTTCCGAGGAAAATTCGTTTACCAGATATAACACTTTCCCAAAGAATTTTCCTTGAACACTTGTATCGAATACCAGAATGGGAATTTTCTATGCATGATGTTATCACACTATTCAAGAACAACAACAATAATAACAAAAACACAATTTATTTGTATGATCTCGGATTGTGCACTCTAATTACAGCCAAAAGATTTTTTGACATTTCTATAATTTCTTTGAAATATATACTTATTGAATTTAAATATATATCAAACTTGTATTCAAATCAACAGAACAGTTTAAAAGATATGACCGATTAAGTTTTTTTCTGAACAAAAATCGCGCTGATAGTCTAGGCAATAAGACGATAGAGATAGCTGTGACGTTACCAGGTCACATATGGTCTATCGCGGATAAATTGGTCTTGCGATTCAACATTGAATACAAAACTTAGAGAACAACAATGTTAAACTATGTGGAAAATAATGAAGATAAATTGTGATCGTAAAAGTTAAATGAAGAACCATTTTGTAAGAAATAAATATTACGGATTTATTATTTAAACCCAAAACTTTTATGATACCCCGAAATGCTCATAAGACGTGTACTTTTCAACATGAAACCAAATTATATTGAAAACAAAAGCAAAGCTTGCTAATATATGCCAAAATTCGAGTGACGTTAAACAGGTTTTCAACTTGCCGCATAATCGGTTTGGACGATTCAAAGTAACGGTGAAATCAGCTTATTCCGCTTAATGCACGAAAAGAACTGAGGTTGTTAGAAGTAGCCTTCCTAATCTGTCCTGTTTTGTTTATGGGTTTTTTTGGGGGGTGGGGGGTGGGCTTTTTGCTGTTTTTATTTTTTTTATTTTTTTTAAAATTTTACTCCGTAATAAATTTATTAATGTCACAAGTACTTCGTATTCGGAACATCCTTGTACTTTTCCGATGCGATACGAATAACTTCTACCCCTTGAAAGAGACTCAGAAGTATTCACAGTTCTAATACTAGTAAAATTTATGCGGACGAACATCTGACTAGATGTGTGAAGAACATATTCTTCCATGATGACAGGTATTGAAAATAGCACTCGACGTTTCAACAATCAATGAAATATGTTATTCATGCAATTTTGAAATGAAATGTTAAAAAAAGATTCAGTAGCCTGAAACTATTGATTATGTTACTTAGTGATTGTGACATCAATTAATTTTTTTATAGCGCAATAAGAACTCTTGGCTTGAGGGCAGTTAAAAATACCATTATGTCAATCGGCGTTGTTTTGTTTTTTAGCATGCAAGGGAAAAGGCCGAGAATGTTATGATTGAAGGAGTCGTTGACGTGTCCTTGCTAATAGCTATAAAAGGAAGTGTTTGAGGCTGCTAAAATATAATGATTTGTTTTTTTAATTTTGTTTCATTCAGAGGTTGCATGAATAACATATAAAATTAAACGTACAGGTATTTATTAATTGTTGAAACGTTGATATCATTCTTTAATGATGAGAGTCACTTTGTCGTATATCTGGCCGGATTTGTCGATCTGAGAACCATCATTACTTCGATTACGCCCAAGTCTCTTTCAGAGTCGAAGTTATTTTACTTCCATCGGAAAGTGACGAAAATGATACAACTACTTCAGACATCGTAGCTATCTGACGGAAAAAATGTTAAAAGCTACGTTAAAAATTCAAATCACGCACACGCAGTCACACACTCATACTTCACGAACTGATCCTGGTTTCACACATGAAGAACATTTACATATGGCGACAATCTATACATCGGGATAGTCGCCGGTTGCAATAAAAAAAGCGAAAAGTTCAGTTATACAGGTAATTACGGAATTTTCGGCATGTTTAACATGTTATATAACCGATTTCCTACGACTAGTTCTTTTCAATTAACGCATCATCGTCGTTGTGCAAAACTGAGGCATTAAGTAGTTACGCGTCTGTCCATGTCGAAAATATAGTGCTACATTGTTATTTTTGGGATGATAAATTAGTTTTGTTTAGATAAAATTATGCAATGCTATTATCTCCTTTGAGTCACTGAGGGTATTTGATGATAATGTTGATGATGATGATGATGATGATGATGATGATGATGATGATGATGATTATGTAGATGATGATAAGAAGAAATTTAAGCAATCAACATGCCTAATTTCAATTATTAATTAGACCATAATGACTGAGCGGCGAACAGAGTTTCTAGGAAGTATGTATGTATGTATATATGTATGTATGTTTGTGTGTGTGCGTGCGTGTGTGTGCATGTAAGTATTTATGTATGCACCTATGTATGTGTGTATGTATATATGTATGTACGTGTATGTATGTATGTATGCATGCATGCATGCATGCATGCATGCATGTGTGTGTGTGTGTGTGTGTGTGTGTGTGTGTGTGTGTGTGTGTGTGTGTACTAACGCCTAATTTACAAAAGCATCTACAGCTTAAAACGTCTTGCTATAAATAAGATTCTTATTGCGAAACGATGGAAGTACACAGCCAGTTCCGTATACTCTTTTTGCGATGTTTTAATTTTAGCAATATTGACGGAATTACGATATTACGAATTTCAAATTACGAACTTATTACCAAATTTAAAGACAACAAAAAAGTTACAATAATTTACTGAAAGGTGCCATTGACTTTTTCCGCAAATTATATTTTCTCCACGTATTTAGTTTTTGAAAAACGTCAAATTTTAGGACACAACAAATGTCTGTGACTGTACAGGATTGTATGTTGATCAACATATGTACGATAGGATTGCAACGAAAATAAAAGGGGGTAATGACTAACTTTGAAATTATTTTTTTTTTTCAGCCTGATGTTAATATGCTGACAATTTTAGCTGGCAATCATGTAGTATATAATAAGACATGTTAAAAATACGAACTAGGGCCGTAAAGTTGACTATCTAACAGGTTCGTTGTGTTTGATATTTTCGAGCTTGTTGCTTCAAGCACCACGGGGTTCTTGGAAGCTTGGCTCTGAAAGACAATCTTATCGGAAATAGCTACTTAACAAATTTGTGGAATTTATTACTGATAGAGCGAATATGCCTAAACTGTCTTGAATCATAAATAATTCTCTGAATGAATGAATGAATGAATGAATGAATGAATGAATGAATGAATACGTTTCTGTACCTTTAATTCTTGGACAATATAGCCCAGGGCTGTTCGGTACAGAGGCCAAGAATTTGTTATATGATACAGGAATGCGATGCATCTACTGCAGTGGCATAGCAACAGCCCAAGCAAGCCCCGGCCAGGTCCAGTGGGGGCCCAAAATCCCCATCAAACAACATTTTGTACTGGAGCTGGGGCATAATTAGGTTTGGCGCGGGTAGGGGACAGAATACCTTGTTATGCTGTTGATATACTGGAACTTTCATGTTATATTAAGACTTCATAAAATTACTTTTCATCTTTTAATGAAAAAGATCACATAAACTGTTTTGTTGGATGGATTAAAGTGACTATAAACCAGTTAAGAAATACAAAATGACTCTTCTCTGAACAGTTTCAGATACAGTCAATGTGACAACAGCAAGAATCCAAATCGGCTGATATAGTGAACCATATGAAGCTAGATGGTGGAGGTTGTTGTTGTTGTTGTTGTTGGGCTTAACGCCATTTTTCAGCACACGATAGGCTATACATCGCGGCCAGTATTAATGGTGGAGGAAGAAACCGGGAAATCCCCGGAAAGAACCACCGACCCACGAGAAGCTACTGGCAAGCTTTCTCACATATCCACATTCGCCGAATCCTAGACTCGAACCCACGCAGACAGAGGTGAGATGGCAGTGATCCGTAACGGAGAGCGCTTTAGACCACTCGGCCACTCGGGGCCGCCGATGGTGGAGGTATTCTTGTTTAATGTATGCAATTGTTATTATCACGCCGAATAAATGACCTTTAGTCACAAAGAACATTATCTGAGTTGACGCTGACAGCACTTTTTTTAACACCAAAGACGAAGATATATCGACTACGCTGCCGTTGGGATGGCGTACGATTTCGAAATTTGCGAACGCGAATGAATTGATTATCTTGATTGCTTTTACTTTCTCCATACTATATAACACGCCCCTTTAATTTTGCAGGAAGTAAAACAGACAAGAAAATACTGAATAATTTACTTGTAAGGAACAGCAATTCAAACCTCAAAGATTCAAATCTCAGCGCTAAAACATAACAACTCCCTTTTGAACTTTTAAAAACCCTTTAAAAACTGAAAATAAACAAATGATTCGTCAAGCGACTTTTGATGCCAGAATGTAACATTTTAAATAAGGTAACTTGTGTAAAGATTCTCTTGCATTATCCAAGAATATTCACGAAAAGATATGCAGTGTACGTGGTATGGATTTATTTTAATGAATAAGGACTCGTATGTAAAGCAATTTTCATCTGTCTGATTTTGTAGAATACACTGCTGAAAAGAATACTGTATCGTAAGACATTGGCAACAAATAATTCCGTAGGTATTATTACATTCTTCAAATGATAAAATAAGGAAATTAAAAATGCAACTTGTATGTCTGTTTAGAGGAGGAATGCTTGGTGCGAGTTGAAGTTTTGCAAACAGTAAATAGTTTCCAGTAATGTTTAATAAGACTGTACGTCGCATGTGTCTTATGTCTTACACAATTGGCGTGGCGTTTCATGTAGTTATGTTGTACATTGATCAGACGCTTACTGGTAATTTAAAATTAACAGCAATATAAAAATTGAATAGGAAAATAAGATTATATCAAGCATCATCGAAATCTACAATTCTGGTAGATAATAATATAGAATTTGTTTCAAGTATCAGTATTACCACAAGGGTTATATTTCAGAAATACTGGATGGCCATTATTATATAAAGCCTCTGTCACTTCCAGTATGTATATTCAGTCTCGTAACACAATAATTTCGAGTCATTTTTAGGCAGTTGGAAAAATTATATTGTCGGCTGCCGATTCTAGAATCAATAGTACTACGTTTATTGTTTTCGTCTTAACGCTAATATTCGTATTACCAGGTTACCCCCTTCGAGTTTAACCCAATAGTGTAACGGACGTAATATTTGTAAATGAGGAAATAGACAACTATTTTATTTCCCAGTATGCGCATTCCTTTGAAACACAAGTCATCAAAGTAATTAGATTATTTTGTCCCAAAGATTCGGGACTTTGATAAGTTTCTCATAAAAGCATTGAACCTCGAAAGTGCTCATCAGTAGAAGAAATATATGGAAGATGGTAAATTAAGATGCACAATCACAATGTTGTATGTCAAAGCAATTAAAACAGGTGTAATATGTAAGATGCTAACCATATTGGAGACTCGGTGGCTCTCTGATTAGATGGTAGGACTTGCGACCTAAGGGTTTGGGTTCGAATCCCATATCGGATCTGAATATGTTGGCTACTGTGGTGTGTCCTTTTGCAAGGCACTTTAATCCAATTGCCTTGGCACTAAATAGCCTACTTGTGTTCCTGTGCCGTGAAATACCAAACCAAACGAATCCGATTCATTTTACAATGAAGGACCAAATAAGCGTTCCTAATACAATTTCGTTTTTAAAAATGTTTGTTTTCATATTCGTATATATGCGTGTAAAATAAACCAATGAAAAGGATCGCTCCGGTAGCCTAAGTGGTTAGTGTCCGCCTCGGATGCGGGAGGTCGCGGGTTCGCTGAGTCATACCAAAGGCTTATAAAATGGTACTTACAGCTGTCTCGCTTGGCGCTCAGCATTATGAGGTTAGTGTTAAGACTGGTCGGCCTGGTGTCAGGATAATGTGACTGGGTGGGACATGATGTCCCAGTGCTAGACATTGCTATAAACTGCCACACTGCAGACATGGTAGCGATATGACGTTAAAAATGCAAATCTCACATACAAGTACATGTATCATATATTCTTTGTTCAGGTGCTAGGGTCATTGCAAAGGTAAATATTTATTTTAAAGATTTAGTCAATTTCATCCTAATGGCTTGCATTTAATGTTCAGGTTTAACTAAACAATTCATATTACTTATCATTTAGGAAGAACGCGTTGTTCCTGTCAACAAGCAAGTTCCACATAAATGTCTAAGAAAATAGATATCCCAATGACTGAGATTTTTTCCCAAAAACTTTTACTGAACGGGCTCAACGTATTCAGTTGTTTTACCACTCTGTATACAAACTTCAAGATATCCACATGTCAGGTAGAAAATTATTCTAATTTAATACGGTTTAAAATTTAATGAATCTCCAAATCTTTTAATTAAATCTTTTCTTCCAAATATTTCAAATATTTAAGGCAAAGATGGGCACAACAGTTTAAAAAAAAGATTTACATCAAAATGATTGATCTAGGATGCAAATCGTAAGGAACTTATTTCCATTTCGTTTTATGTTTTTACACTTTCGCAAGAAAATATGCCTTAGTATTTGTTTTGGTAATGATGATAAACTATCCCACGTATGACGTATACAGCAGGCCTGAAAATGTTGTATGACTCACTGTGCTACAGATATGACCCTAAGAAGGGAAATCATTACAAGTAATCCTAAAAAGGAAACAAATAATTAATTTAATTGCATCACTGGTTTAGACATACACGGACTTCAAAAGCCTTGTTTTATACCCTTACAGTCTTCAGTAAGTTGACATCTTTACATATTCAACGCAGGTTATTTAAGTAACAAATTTTCATAAAAAATCTAAAATGAATCTATTCGTATTTTGTAAAACTTATTACGGATAAAAAAAAGTTGTTATTTTCTGAAAGTAATGTAAATACAGTCAAAGTCCTAACATATTTTAGGTACTTCATATGTCACTGTAAAGAATATTAACTGTCATTCAATGTTAAGGTCATTTCAACATCTTTTCTATAACAAAATACGTCTCAAAACCCTATCTTTTAATGTTTACCGTATTCTGTTACAAAGCTGACGTTTTGTTGCCTTATTCATATTAATCCAATGTCTAGTGTCTTTGTAACATCAAAATGGATAACTCTCTGTGGCCAGTAGCTGCTGTATATGGCAAAAATTATTTAGCTGCAAATTTCCTAGCGAGCTAGTAAAAGCAACAAAAAAAAAAAAGGGGGAGGGGGGGCTTATGTATATGTATATATTTCCCCTGAACGGAAGATTAATCCAGAACATTAACTTGGAAATTGTACAGGTAGACTAGATCCAAAGCAAAACAGTTCTTTCTCGCTGGATCATATTTTTCTGCAATCGTTCAATCGTTAGTGAAGAGTTGCATATGAGTCTCTATTTGCTTTTCAAAAACAAACATTCCTAATTTTTGTCGGGTCTTAATTACTTACACTAGAAACAATGAAAGTTCACCGTTACTATGTCATACTGTTATAAAATTAACATTGAAATGAGCAAGTAAACACACAGATCTCTGTCTGTCTGTCTGTCTGTCTCTGTCTCTGTCTCTCTCTCTCTCTCTCTCTCTCTCTCTATATATATATATATATATATATATATATATATATATTGCAAAGGTAAATGTGATTAATTATTATTAGCACTGCCTCTGAGAATGGGATATTTAAGTGTTTAGTCGAAGACGTTTTCATTCTGAATGATGGATAATTTTTTCTAATAACAGTGTGTGATGGTATTTGGATTTTTAATTTAGCTTTAACAATTTTTTAGTCATATCGCTACCATGTCCGCAGTGTGGCAGTTTATAGTGATGATTAGCATTGGGGCATCATGCCGCAGACATGTAGCATGATGTCCCACCCAGTCACATTATCCTGACACCAGGCCGACCAGTCCTAACACTAACCTCCTCATGCTGAGCGCCAAGCGAGGCAGCTGTTAGTATCATTTTTATAAGTCTTTGGTATGACTCGGCCGGGGTTCGAACCTGCTTCTAATAACAGGTTTCTAGCGATAAATTAACTTGAATGAAAGTAATACTGTGTTTAGTTCATATCTTTCGATAATGGCGCTAGTGATCGACAAAAATATCTTTTTTGAAAGATTAAAACTTGAAAACGACCATGTCTCTTTTTGACTGATTGGGTCCCATCGTGAACATAATTTTAATTCTGATTATATGAACATCATACAAAATAAAGGTGGAGATGGCGTTTGGAATTAGCAACCATTGCTATAGTAACCGTAAGTTTAACCGCACTATATTTTGTTTCTTTATGTGTGGATAATCCTTCCAAAAGATTAATTGGTCTTTTTAATTGGCCTGCTTTATCATGTTATATTTTCCTTTATGGGGAGAAAAATTCTTGTCTTGCAAAGATTTGTGGACATGAAAATGCCTTTTGTTAACAAAATCCCCACAAAATATGGTTTTGGATAAAAATGAAATAAAATTACTTATCAGAGATTTTATCAGAGACTGACTAATGTGAAATTACCAAAGCTATTTGGTTTCTAAAAGCTAGCCAACAGCCATCATTATTTGTAGCTAGAAGGTCGGTGCATAATTTCTATGTTACGGACTTCCATCACTGAGGGGTAGAAATATATTTGTATCTGCTTATTTTCAATTTCTTTATGAACAATTTCAGAATATATTAGATATATAAATAATTTCTGTATGGTCAGTCTCTGATTTCTTCATAAAATAGTTTTGTTATAAATACAAACAATTTAAAAAGCGATGGAACAATTCTTTTCAAGCCGGAATGTTCTTTTGCTATATAGGACTTATAAATAAAAATGTCCATGGCGGTGAGAAAAAAACCATGAACAAAATAAATCCACTTACCTGTCGGCAGATAGATGACCAGCCAGAAAAGAGACATACAGCCTGTGAAAACCATCTTAGCAAATGTTTTCTTGTTCTTGATGGACGATTGCGGAATGTTCCTCTAACTGTGCTGCCAAAAGCGTTGGGAAATGTTCAAGACTTCAGAGAAATATATAAATCTTCGTCAAACGAGTGTTCAGCACACAAATGTTTTTCCAAAATCACCAATTAAAGGTCTCTGATGAAATACCAAAAAGACCTAAAGGTTCGCAGAGACCACGGTCAAAAACGCAGAACGACAAACTCTTGTACACTGATCTGTAATTAATCAAGTTAACTCAATGCCGATAAATTAGTTTTGTTCGAGGTGTGTCTCTTTATATAATATAGACCAATCTCAACAAGCCCGCCCCACCTGTCAAGACATCAATAATCTTATGAAAATACAAAACTTGAAGGAGATGAGGATTTTCATTTCACACTCTTCCAGCCATTCATTAAATGTTTATCTCTCCTTGTCCAAAAATGGTACCCATTCATTCCCAGTGAACACTCCCACTCCTAGGGGCGCCAGTAAAATCAGGGCCAAACACTAAACGTATCTTCCTGTCCGATTATCAGATAATCAAATATTGTTGCGCCAAGTGATAGTTTGTAGTCTGTATGCCTGGTGCCTTACCGCCTTCTTGTGGTCAGATGGATAGATAAAGACATAACAGAAACGAGAGCAAGCTAAAAATTACCAATTTATCGAAGATCACCGCTGGAATGTAAAAGTATCGTTGGCACATCTAACCTTGCGGATAAAGGTCACAGGAGTTCAACGTTGATCCATTTACCTGTTCCTGAATAAATACCAAGGGTTTTAGGGAGGGGCATTTTCGAACAAGTATGTGTGGTTTTACATAGAGTAAACAATTCTTTGTACATTGTCGTCGACTAAAACATGAACATAAACGGACCTGCTTCAGCCGCCTTAAATGTTTCATGTTCGTGACTACTACATTTATGATCAAATTTGATGTAACACACACACACACACACACACACACACACACACACACACACACACACACATCCCACCGCAATGCTTCCATTTCATCGGAAATCTGTCTTTACTATTTTAATATTTAGTGCATGGACTTTGCCAATATATTTTTCTTAAATTGTGAGTATATTGGGG
The DNA here is from genome assembly GCA_016617855.1 of Megalonaias nervosa. Lineage (NCBI taxonomy): Eukaryota > Metazoa > Mollusca > Bivalvia > Unionida > Unionidae > Megalonaias > Megalonaias nervosa. The sequence goes on along the minus strand of JAECUM010016601.1, from coordinate 16,403 downwards.
GAAAGGTTTGCTAATGAAATTGGATTTAAATAAATTGTGTGCAGTTCTTCTTGATGTGACAGGTATATCAGCTTTATAGTTTTGTCAAATTTTATATTTGAACAGTTTTCTAAATCATACAAGTTTGAAGATAATATAATGTGAACTGGGAAAGAAAATAATCATCCTGCCGAGGTTTTTTTTTTCTTCATTTTGAAAAATATGAACATGTTCGCCTCAAAAAATATTAAAAATTTTTTTCTTGTATGATATCAAAACAGTCGTAAATAATTGTAGGTACATTAGTACTTAAAAATAATGTCAAATAAATATCAGCACTTAAAGGTAACTAATTAACTAAGTAAGCATTTAATTACGTGTAAAGGTCATAGTCATAAAAGGTTTATTTTTATAGGAAGACGTGTGAATATTAATTAGAAAATGTTTGTCAATGATACTGATGTCTAAAATCAAAGTTATTCTTTAATGACATTTTCATCATGTAGAACAATGAAGAAGGTAATTGATTACAGAAGATGCGGACAATATATTCAAAACGAAATATATTCTGTGCAACGACCGATCTTGAGTTAACGATATATTTCAGATTAAAGAGCTTTTAAATTCGAAGGCATTGCTGGGTTCGAAATTTAGGCTTGTTCTCGTGACAGTTGTACGAGATGTTGCTAAGGAATAAAATATTTTTTCAAGGTGCTTCCCCTTGAACAAGTGACGTACAAGTGACGTGCAAGTCTGGCATACTGATCATGCCGTGGCATGCCACATAGAAACATGCTGTAAACTACAAAAACCTGCAATGTTAATTGGGATATGATTCTGATTAATTATTGCTAATTGACTAAATAACTTGTTCATGTAATGTAATTACTGTGTAATTGTTTAGAACTGTAAGAAATTTGGAACCAAATTTGTTTTTCTTTCTCATATCAATTAATTAACATTCTGAATTACAAACATGTTTTGGTCGTGGAGCTTGATGTGAAATTGCCAAACAACTTGTCCGTGGTACAAGTACTTTCAAATATAAAAATAGAATCCTGTCAGGATTAGTGTGAACTATTTAAAGAGAGAAGGGAGAATATCAAGCTACAGGGATTAGTAAAGTTTTTAATATCTACGTTGTATATTGCAATAGATGCTATGGTGGATGATAGTAACTTTAATAATGGACATACAGAGAAAAAAAAAAGCAGTTAAGAAATTTAAACATATAAGAGTGACAACTTGATCAAACGTAGGCTATCCAGTTTTATTGCCTTTTTTTCTTTTGCAAGTTAGATGAAATCTTGATGCCTAAAATGAAATAAAAAAAATTGGCGTTTAAAGCCAGAAATTTTCGAAAGGACAGGTAGTTCTAACGAGTTTTCTAATATACCTGTATTTAATAAGATGCAGTGGGGAAACAAACCTAACACCTGCAGACCTATTTGCTGATATCTTGTTGTAATCAGGCAGGTGCCAGGTTTACCAAGCAATTCATGTTTCATGTGGTAACTTAAGTTACGCAGCCAATCAGGTAACGACAATGAGCAAGCTTCCCTCGAGGGCAGCGAAGCTGACTCCTCGATTAACATCTGCAAATCAGCGATCGTATCATTCATAATTGCTAGGTTAATCTGACGGATCATACATCGAATGTGTGCCGATAGCTGCTATCAGAACACATCGGCTATTTAAATATTGACCAGGAAGTTACGAATGGATCGATCTATTTTGTCATTCGTAACCTCATACGATCAATCAGGTCGTTGAAATAACCGAAGTGCTCCAACAGATAAGATTTCTATTTCTACTAAGAAATTTCCGGCGAACAAAATGTGATTTTTCTGTAAACTACAAAAGCTTGTGGCTTGTTTGGCGCTGTGTCCTAAAATTATTTCACATTTAATTGTTGTTCAGGTCTGCTGGAGATCATGTTTATGATGAGAAGAAATCGATTCGGATAAGGTATTCATCTGAAACAAGCTCACCAAAACATCTCAGTAGTGATGTATGTCGAACCATTTTTCTCTTCACAGGCGGTGGAATACACCAGGTTTTAATCATTACGTCATCGATTGATCGGACAAGAGCTTTCACAGCTTAGAATGACACATAGATAGTACCAACTATACAACATATACAGTTCAGTTTCAATTTCTCATAACTTCGACATTTTCCATAAGCATTTCAAATACATTTTAAAATAAACTACCGGCCCTGCTTATATCTTTGGAGTGTACTATGTGGCGTGGTAGGAAATGAAAGTGGTCCATTGAGACCGTATTAGCTGAAATCTTAATGTTGTATGTCAAGAATACCAGTTTTACATGTTGAATCAAGCTGTTTGTGTTCAAAGTTCCGCCTCCAATGTTGAGTGTTCAGATTTTAGGCATTGAATTCAACAGAGATGGCTATAAGTTTTACTGTATTTGTCAGGCTTGTTGTCTTTAATTGCTGGAATGATATTTGACTGCTGACAGTTTAATTTCGTTGGTCAAAAAAATATTAAATTATATTGTGGTGCTTGAAATTCATTTGTCGACAATTTTAGCAAACTCATTTATTTTGATTCTTTGGCTTAAATTCATTTTTTGAAAGTTCAGCAAAGAGGATAGAAGTACATAGCGTGGGTTTAATAGTTCCATTTTCTGGTTCGTGATGCAAATTTTACACATAGATTCGAAATTTACCCACATAAACGTTATTCTATTTGTTGATAATTATACTTTTTGTGTTCAGTCTAATTTGCCGATGGATATTTTTCCTCATACGATGCGACTGTTCATTTTAATGGTTGAAATACACTCAAACACGAAGGTTTATCATTTGTATATTAAATTACACCTTGTATATTTAGAGTTTGAAAGCTACGATTCACATGTCGAGAGTTACTAAACATTTTCTTCGCCAGAGGTCGCTTTTGTGAACGGATCCCGTTATTTTTAAATATAAAAAGTGTTCGTCCCGCTGACCGCGTTCACTGATGGTGATGAGCGGTAATACGATGACAGCTCTGATAGTAGCGATCTTCTTCCTTTTTTTTAATGACACAGCAGCCGTTTTGGCTACATGACAACATTCTAACCATGCTGTAAATAATGACGTGCAAATGCTATGAAATTGCTCTGCTGACGACTTTAATGCACTGGTGTTCCTGAGGACATGCAGTCATCGACCATGTTGACTCGCACTCTTTCACTGGCTTATCTTAGTCGGAAAGTTGTTATGGATGACGGTGTGGGGATATAACTGACACTGTGAGGGTGATGGAAAAATTCACTCTCCAGTAATCTTAAAGGATAACCCTCTGGGGACAAGGGGAATTCAATGTTAAAAACATCCATAGAATTAATATTGGATGACACCATACGAGAGTGAGAACTTTAATGTGTGGGTCACTCTTTGCCAGGTTCTCATATGACGAACATCTCAAGAAGTCACGCGAGAGGTCTAACTGAACGAGAAAATGTTATTCGCTGACAAATTCGTGACACTTCCAGTACTCGTGAGACCCCAGATAATTATAATCTTCCATCGTAGTATATAGTTAACACAGATTTTTGCTTCTGCATTGAAGTCTTGCAAATCGTTAGACTGTGACACGAATTCACTCATTGCATAAAATTGGCATGCATTGTCACCAAGTCATAATAGGACACACGGTACTAATTTATGGAAAAATGGGAACCAGCCTGGAAATGGGTGAACATAAAATAGAGTATATATGGGTTTGGGTGGCCAGGATTGGTTGATAATGAAATTTATTTTGTAGGGAAAAGAATCTTTTGAGAGCTTATCCTAGTTGTAATTGAAAAAAAAAATAGAGACATTTTCTTGATAGAATTTCAGTCCGTTAACAATCTTGAGCTTTGAACACTCATTACTGAAATTAGCGCATGACTCTTTGGTGCGGAATTCAAAGCACATATTTCAAAGACATGTAGGTCCAGAAAATGCAACGGCTCATATCCTTTTCTCTACACAGAAGCTGTCAGCCAGGTTTCATATATACTGATAAATATAGGTTTGATCATGAGCACTCAGAAATTTAAAGTTATTAAATTTTTAGTATCATGGTGTTTGCATAGGTTTACTGTGGGAATTGAACTAGTACAGTGAGTCATTTACTACCTCTGAAGTACATAATAATTATGTTTACATTTATCATTTATACACAAACAGTGCTATATACCTTTACTGTATAGATGGTGTACTTTTTGGACATAATAAAAAGAAGAGAAAAGAACAGAAGAGACAAAAACGAAGTGAGAGACAGCTATCGGTAACAATCATTAATACAGTGTTTGACCAGACTTTCATTAGGCGTATATCTCTTGGTATTGCGCGAGATGCTAAGTATCCATTGAAACACGCGAGCGTAAAGTAAAATTGGTACACTAGCCTGATCCAAATTCAACCAATAAAATGTCTTTTTCACATTGCACCGTACATCTGAACTATCGAAATGTCTCGAAACTGACGCGAGATTTCGAATGTCAAAATGTCGCACCAGTTTTGAACATGTACAAAATGAGGATGTATTTCCATATATTAATGCCTTGGCAATTCTTGAGGCACTATCTACCACTTGCACCTGTCAAAATGCTTAACTGTACTCGGTATCTAAATAATGGGGTTTTCCTCTCGATAATTGCTATTCTCAACTAGCGAAGAGGAATGTGGAAGTAATTTCAGCACGGAGTGTAAAGTTCCTGGAATGTCAGCGATGGTGCATGATAATATAGAGTGACATTACACATTGAAAAGATTAATATCAATCAGGTTAGAGAAATTTCAAATCGTTGCCTTTCCAAGACTCGAACGTAAGTACGCGGGTTACGGCAGCAATATCCTTGCTGCACGCACCCAATCATTTAAATCTCATCTATGAACCAGTCAACCCTGATTCCTATGACAGAAATCAAGGCATATAGAAATTAATATAGATAGGCAAAAATATACACCAGACAGGGCGGAAAGTTCTGTCCTTGGATCATACGTGATATTATAAATTATAAATATTATAAAGTGAAATTACTATAGATATTGATATTATATAATACAGGTTCGAGAATACTCCCTACCGAGACCTGAACCCATGTGCGGGTGAGTGAGCAACGCACAAATGCTTATATCAGCGACTATGTTTCACCCTTTTTTATTCCATCTTGGGGATGTCTGCATGGTCGAGAGGGCATAGGGATTGTGCAAGCAAGCCTATTGTTGCCGTAACCTATGGACCTTGATTCGAGTCTCAGTACTCATGTATATCAACATATGGAAGAAAACTAAAGATTAGAAGTCGCAAACTTGATATATGATAAAGGCTGGATTAAAGTTCGAACAAATGAAGAACTTGTTTAAGGGCCCTCGGGATTAAATAGATTTGGAATAATAAAAAAAAACAAATTTGTTTCAGCTCTTTTTGGCGAACGTGACAAAAACAAAAACGAAAAGAAAACCAATGCGAGGAAAGGTTATAAATCAGAATCAATCTCTCTCTCTCTCTCTCTCTCTCTCTCTCTCTCTCTCTCTCTCTCGCAAAACCACCCAGGCGATTCAAGAAAGTCGAAATAGTTTGCGGTTATTGCGAAACAATGCATTCTCTAAAAGTGCACGTGTAACTTGCTGTCTCTATTTATATATAGCCCACGTCATAGTTAGCATTTGCAGTAGTGCAGAGGGATACAGGTACATTTCTGATGACGAAAACTCACGTCATTAGGTTAAGTCAAAAGTTACACCAGAGCATTTATACCTTGCTCTAACAGAACTGCCCATCAAACATGGTCGTTGTAGTCAACACTTCTATCCCAAAACACGCGGGATTTAGGCGGAGCTAATTTTCTCTGTGTACAAATATATCTGCTTGAAAGAGAAGGACAAATTCATCCTCAGATAGAACTTGAAGGAATCAGGAACTCGACAATCCGCCACCAAGAAAATGAGTTGGCTGTAGATTCTCAATTTTAGTCTTGACCCCCAATTCATTTACGTCATTGAATAATGTGTCATACGTAACTCAGTCCTTTCGTCCACTCGTGAATAAGGTTGTGTTCACCTACGGAACCTCTCGTACAAAATCGGGTTGTTTTACAAGGTAGAAAGTGAAATGAAGTTATAAACTCCAGTTAGGGGTTAAAAGAATTGCGTTCATCAGTGCCAATTCAAAAGACAATGATTGCCATTCTTTGCAGATTGTAATAAACCTGGAGTGGCAGAAACAGTAAATTCAAAGGACGCTATGAACAGGAATAATGAAAAACGTGCACTTTCAACACGTTGGTCGCTCTCTGTACATTGTTCTTTGTATAGTGACTAATTTTGAATGAAAAATAGTTTACCATGGTTTCCTCACTGCTTTTCCTGCCTATTTGAAAATGATTTTCTAGATAGTAGGTATTCTTGAAAGAGCATATAATTTCCCTTCAGTTTATTGTGTATTTGATGCGTGTATTATGTGTTATAGAGTATACAATTTGACCTTACCTCAAGTGTGTGCCTTGAAAAGCTGTCAGTGTCGCTTCATCATCATCTCGTCATTGATATCAAAGGTTAAAGGTAAATTGCAGAAAACACTGAATCGATAATATATTGGAATTTTTAAATATTTTGACAGTCATTCGTTGCACGTTTAGACGGTAGGATTATGCCTACGGGTAAGAATCGTCTTCTCTGTTTTAATAACTGCTACAGTTGGTTTACTTTGCCCTAGTTCAGGATCATTTTTCGAGCACATAGGAGCGGCCATGATGGTCAGGTGTTTGCTTATATCATGTACAATTACCACAAGAAATGTAAAGCAATCTCAGCCAAGTACATGAAAATAGCATAAAGGTATGCCAACATTCTCTCCATTGTGCATGTTTCAAATGTAAACAATTTCACCTTCCACCTGACACTGTCAGAATTATGCAATATTCGTAGAGCAACACCTTTCTTAAACTGAACCTTAATACGTTGTTAATGACATTTGTCATTTGAATAAGATTTCAGAAATTAAACTTGATTATTTTTGATATTCATTGTAAAATGAGTTTGTATATTTAAGTGCCAGATCATGATACTGTGTAAGAGCTTTATTATCGCTCTACGACATTTCAGGAGAAGCACTACATTAATTTAGATGACATTCAGATTCCATATGGGAATCGCAAGAAAATCTTCAGAAAACTTCCCATGCAAAATGCAAGAAAAGAAACGGGAACATGCATAAGAGTTGGTCGATATTTTCGTCTTGTATTTCTTATATCTCTTTTATTGCTCGATTTTCTTCTAAAACTATTTGAATGGTAGAGAACGTGCATTGTTTCTTGTGATCCATGAAACAATGCGTGACAATCAAATGAAACGCTCTGAACGTTTGAAAAAAGTTATAAAAGTTGTTTCCTGCTGATGGTAGCTGATATTAAATTTCTGAGTTCGAAAAAGAGATGCATGTGTTAGAATGAAAACACACATAATAAAAACGTAACCTGTATATATATATATATATATATATATATATATATATATATATATATATATATATATATATATATATATATATATATATATATATCCATTCATTTAATACGTCAGGCACTTTAATTAAAAAGCGGTATGTGCTGTTTTTAAATCACACTAACCATCACGCGCCCAGGAACACCGTCTGCAACTGTATGAACTCTCCAGTCGATGTTCTTGGATGTTGTCTATCCTGAACTATATGTTTCTGTGGAATAGTAGTAAGATCACTTCTTGGGAATTGAGCGTGGGAACAATCTCCAGAATTCGGACTATCTAATACCTTGCACACATGCAATACTCTGAAATCGAGTTATTGAGTATGACTTTAATATAGACGTACTTTTCTTGAATGAAAGAGTATACATTTCTTTTGTTACATTTATTCTTATCTTTTAGTTTGTGATATGTATATTGTCGACCTTATTGACATGCATCCCCTCTGCAAAAGCATTTCTCCTTTTTTCGTGTCGTGTTCAAAATGTCTGACCTACACATGGTATTTAAATCGAGGGAACATTAAAACAAATTTACAATTGAAAAGGTGTGTAATAAAAAGTACAAATTTGTATCAACTGCTGTTGGCGAAGATGACAATAACAAAAACGAAAACAAAATGCGAGTAAAGGAGCTGGAGGGCTATCTTATTTGTTTTGAAAATGATGTGTTGGTTTGGATCATGGTAATATAACAGAGGAGGAGGAGTAGGATGAGGAGGCGAATGAGATTTGTAAATATTCTAAACATGGCAATGAGAGAGGGTCTCATATTTTCACTGTAACTGTACCATGTATATACGAAGACTTTTCTCTCCAAGAAATATAAATTTTTGTCCCAAACGGTTTCAAATGTTTTAAATTTTCCATTCACGTGAAAGAAGCCGAAAGAAAGGTTTCTATGGAATTTTTCAAAAGCTCCTTCAAAGGCTAATCGTACTGATCAAGATGAGCTTTTCAGAGTCGACGAACTGTTTGACAAAATATAATGAAACAAGATTAAGCGTGATTACCAATCTTCAATCATTTTACAATTGACAAAATTTTGTGAACAACATCATCGAAGATGGAGTCGATAGCATCTACCAATACTTGCATTTGATATGATACTAAAGGAACTTACTAACGTTGATGGAACAGAGTTATACATCCGAATGTATGTCTCATCCTCACCACCTCTTCCCCCTCTTTCATTCTGTCACTCCCTCCCGCCAAATGCATATCCGAAGACCACGCAAGCTTCTCTCTCTCTCTCTCTCTCTCTCTCTCTCTCTCTCTCTCTCTCTCTCTCTCTCTCTCCCCCCTCCCCCGCCAAATGCTTATCTGAAAACCACTCAGGCGATTCAAGGAGTGGTAATATATTGCCGTTATTGTTAATCAGTGCATTGTCTAGAAGTGCACGTGCAGCTTGCTGTCTCTATTCATATATAGGCCACGTCATAGCTAGCATTTGCAGTAGTGCAGAGGGATATAGGTACATTTCTGATGACGAAAACTCACGTCATCAGGTTAAGTCAAAAGTTACACCAGAGCATTTATACGTTGAGCTAACAGAACTGCCCATCAAGCATGGTCGTTCTCGTCAACACCTCTATCCCAAAACACGCGTGATTTAGGCGGAGCTAATTGTCTCTGTGTACAAATATATCTGCTTGAAAGAGAAGGACAAATTCATCCTCAGATAGAACTTGAAGGAATCAGGAACTCGACAATCCGCCACCGAGAAAATGAGTTGGCTGTAGATTCTCAATTTTAGTCTTGACCCCCAATTCATTTTCGTCATTGAATAATGTGTCATACGTAACTCAGTCCTTTCGTCCACTCGTGAATAAGGTTGTGTTCACCTACGGAACCTCTCGTACAAAATCGGGTTGTTTTACAAGGTAGAAAGTGAAATGAAGTTATAAACTCCAGTTAGGGGTTAGAAGAATTGCGTTCATCAGTGCCAATTCAAAAGACAATGATTGCCATTCTTTGCAGATTGTAATAAACCTGGAGTGGCAGAAACAGTAAATTCAAAGGACGCTATGAACAGGAATAATGAAAAACGTGCACTTTCAACACGTTGGTCGCTCTCTGTACATTGTTCTTTGTATAGTGACTAATTTTGAATGAAAAATAGTTTACCATGGTTTCCTCACTGCTTTTCCTGCCTATTTGAAAATGATTTTCTAGATAGTAGGTATTCTTGAAAGAGCATATAATTTCCCTTCAGTTTATTGTGTATTTGATGCGTGTATTATGTGTTATAGAGTATACAATTTGACCTTACCTCAAGTGTGTGCCTTGAAAAGCTGTCAGTGTCGCTTCATCATCATCTCGTCATTGATATCAAAGGTTAAAGGTAAATTGCAGAAAACACTGAATCGATAATATATTGAAATTTTTAAATATTTTGACAGTCATTCGTTGCACGTTTAGACGGTAGGATTATGCCTACGGGTAAGAATCGTCTGCTCTGTTTTAATAACTGCTACAGTTGGTTTACTTTGCCCTAGTTCAGGATCACTTTTCGAGCACATAGGAGCGGCCATGATGGTCAGGTGTTTGCTTATATCATGTACAATTACCACAAGAAATGTAAAGCAATCTCAGCCAAGTACATGAAAATAGCATAAAGGTATGCCAACATTCTCTCCATTGTGCATGTTTCAAATGTAAACAATTTCACCTTCCACCTGACACTGTCAGAATTATGCAATATTCGTAGAGCAACACCTTTCTTAAACTGAACCTTAATACGTTGTTAATGACATTTGTCATTTGAATAAGATTTCAGAAATTAAACTTGATTATCTTTTATATTCACTGTAAAATGAGTTTGTATATTTAAGTGCCAGATCATGATACCGTGTAAGAGCTTTATTATCGCTCTACGACATTTCAGGAGAAGCACTACATTAATTTAGATGACATTCAGATTCCATATGGGAATCGCAAGAAAATCTTCAGAAAACTTCCCATGCAAAATGCAAGAAAAGAAACGGGAACATGCATAAGAGTTGGTCGATATTTTCGTCTTGTATTTCTTATATCTCTTTTATTGCTCGATTTTCTTCTAAAACTATTTGAATGGTAGAGAACGTGCATTGTTTCTTGTGATCCATGAAACAATGCGTGACAATCAAATGAAACGCTCTGAACGTTTGAAAAAAGTTATAAAAGTTGTTTCCTGCTGATGGTAGCTGATATTAAATTTCTGAGTTCGAAAAAGAGATGCATGTGTTAGAATGAAAACACACATAATAAAAACGTAACCTGTATATATATATATATATATATATATATATATATATATATATATATATATATATATATATATATATATATATATATATATATATCCATTCATTTAATACGTCAGGCACTTTAATTAAAAAGCGGTATGTGCTGTTTTTAAATCACACTAACCATCACGCGCCCAGGAACACCGTCTGCAACTGTATGAACTCTCCAGTCGATGTTCTTGGATGTTGTCTATCCTGAACTATATGTTTCTGTGGAATAGTAGTAAGATCACTTCTTGGGAATTGAGCGTGGGAACAATCTCCAGAATTCGGACTATCTAATACCTTGCACACATGCAATACTCTGAAATCGAGTTATTGAGTATGACTTTAATATAGACGTACTTTTCTTGAATGAAAGAGTATACATTTCTTTTGTTACATTTATTCTTATCTTTTAGTTTGTGATATGTATATTGTCGACCTTATTGACATGCATCCCCTCTGCAAAAGCATTTCTCCTTTTTTCGTGTTCAAAATGTCTGACCTACACATGGTATTTAAATCGAGGGAACATTAAAACAAATTTACAATTGAAAAGGTGTGTAATAAAAAGTACAAATTTGTATCAACTGCTGTTGGCGAAGATGACAATAACAAAAACGAAAACAAAATGCGAGTAAAGGAGCTGGAGGGCTATCTTATTTGTTTTGAAAATGATGTGTTGGTTTGGATCATGGTAATATAACAGAGGAGGAGGAGTAGGATGAGGAGGCGAATGAGATTTGTAAATATTCTAAACATGGCAATGAGAGAGGGTCTCATATTTTCACTGTAACTGTACCATGTATATACGAAGACTTTTCTCTCCAAGAAATATAAATTTTTGTCCCAAACGGTTTCAAATGTTTTAAATTTTCCATTCACGTGAAAGAAGCCGAAAGAAAGGTTTCTATGGAATTTTTCAAAAGCTCCTTCAAAGGCTAATCGTACTGATCAAGATGAGCTTTTCAGAGTCGACGAACTGTTTGACAAAATATAATGAAACAAGAATAAGCGTGATTACCAATCTTCAATCATTTTACAATTGACAAAATTTTGTGAACAACATCATCGAAGATGGAGTCGATAGCATCTACCAATACTTGCATTTGATATGATACTAAAGGAACTTACTAACGTTGATGGAACAGAGTTATACATCCGAATGTATGTCTCATCCTCACCACCTCTTCCCCCTCTTTCATTCTGTCACTCCCTCCCGCCAAATGCATATCGGAAGACCACGCAAGCTTCTCTCTCTCTCTCTCTCTCTCTCTCCCCCCTCCCCCGCCAAATGCTTATCTGAAAACCACTCAGGCGATTCAAGGAGTGGTAATATATTGCCGTTATTGTTAATCAGTGCATTGTCTAGAAGTGCACGTGCAGCTTGCTGTCTCTATTCATATATAGGCCACGTCACAGCTAGCATTTGCAGTAGTGCAGAGGGATATAGGTACATTTCTGATGACGAAAACTCACGTCATCAGGTTAAGTCAAAAGTTACACCAGAGCATTTATACGTTGAGCTAACAGAACTGCCCATCAAGCATGGTCGTTCTCGTCAACACCTCTATCCCAAAACACGCGTGATTTAGGCGGAGCTAATTGTCTCTGTGTACAAATATATCTGCTTGAAAGAGAAGGACAAATTCATCCTCAGATAGAACTTGAAGGAATCAGGAACTCGACAATCCGCCACCGAGAAAATGAGTTGGCTGTAGATTCTCAATTTTAGTCTTGACCCCCAATTCATTTTCGTCATTGAATAATGTGTCATACGTAACTCAGTCCTTTCGTCCACTCGTGAATAAGGTTGTGTTCACCTACGGAACCTCTCGTACAAAATCGGGTTGTTTTACAAGGTAGAAAGTGAAATGAAGTTATAAACTCCAGTTAGGGGTTAGAAGAATTGCGTTCATCAGTGCCAATTCAAAAGACAATGATTGCCATTCTTTGCAGATTGTAATAAACCTGGAGTGGCAGAAACAGTAAATTCAAAGGACGCTATGAACAGGAATAATGAAAAACGTGCACTTTCAACACGTTGGTCGCTCTCTGTACATTGTTCTTTGTATAGTGACTAATTTTGAATGAAAAATAGTTTACCATGGTTTCCTCACTGCTTTTCCTGCCTATTTGAAAATGATTTTCTAGATAGTAGGTATTCTTGAAAGAGCATATAATTTCCCTTCAGTTTATTGTGTATTTGATGCGTGTATTATGTGTTATAGAGTATACAATTTGACCTTACCTCAAGTGTGTGCCTTGAAAAGCTGTCAGTGTCGCTTCATCATCATCTCGTCATTGATATCAAAGGTTAAAGGTAAATTGCAGAAAACACTGAATCGATAATATATTGAAATTTTTAAATATTTTGACAGTCATTCGTTGCACGTTTAGACGGTAGGATTATGCCTACGGGTAAGAATCGTCTGCTCTGTTTTAATAACTGCTACAGTTGGTTTACTTTGCCCTAGTTCAGGATCACTTTTCGAGCACATAGGAGCGGCCATGATGGTCAGGTGTTTGCTTATATCATGTACAATTACCACAAGAAATGTAAAGCAATCTCAGCCAAGTACATGAAAATAGCATAAAGGTATGCCAACATTCTCTCCATTGTGCATGTTTCAAATGTAAACAATTTCACCTTCCACCTGACACTGTCAGAATTATGCAATATTCGTAGAGCAACACCTTTCTTAAACTGAACCGTAATACGTTGTTAATGACATTTGTCATTTGAATAAGATTTCAGAAATTAAACTTGATTATCTTTTATATTCACTGTAAAATGAGTTTGTATATTTAAGTGCCAGATCATGATACCGTGTAAGAGCTTTATTATCGCTCTACGACATTTCAGGAGAAGCACTACATTAATTTAGATGACATTCAGATTCCATATGGGAATCGCAAGAAAATCTTCAGAAAACTTCCCATGCAAAATGCAAGAAAAGAAACGGGAACATGCATAAGAGTTGGTCGATATTTTCGTCTTGTATTTCTTATATCTCTTTTATTGCTCGATTTTCTTCTAAAACTATTTGAATGGTAGAGAACGTGCATTGTTTCTTGTGATCCATGAAACAATGCGTGACAATCAAATGAAACGCTCTGAACGTTTGAAAAAAGTTATAAAAGTTGTTTCCTGCTGATGGTAGCTGATATTAAATTTCTGAGTTCGAAAAAGAGATGCATGTGTTAGAATGAAAACACACATAATAAAAACGTAACCTGTATATATATATATATATATATATATATATATATATATATATATATATATATATATATATATATATATATATATATATATATACATCCATTCATTTAATACGTCAGGCACTTCAATTAGAAAGCGGTATGTGCTGTTTTTAAATCACACTAACCATCACGCGCCCAGGAACACCGTCTGTAACTGTATGAACTCTCCAGTCGATGTTCTTGGATGTTGTCTATCCTGAACTATATGTTTCTGTGGAATAGTAGTAAGATCACTTCTTGGGAATTGAGCGAGGGAACAATCTCCAGAATTCGGACTATCTAATACCTTGCACACATGCAATACTCTGAAATCGAGTTATTGAGTATGACTTTAATATAGACGTACTTTTCTTGAATGAAAGAGTATACATTTCTTTTGTTACATTTATTCTTATCTTTTAGTTTGTGATATGTATATTGTCGACCTTATTGACATGCATCCCTTCTGCAAAAGCATTTCTCCTTTTTTCGTGTCGTGTTCAAAATGTCTGACCTACACATGGTATTTAAATCGAGGGAACATTAAAACAAATTTACAATTGAAAAGGTGTGTAATAAAAAGTACAAATTTGTATCAACTGCTGTTGGCGAAGATGACAATAACAAAAACGAAAACAAAATGCGAGTAAAGGAGCTGGAGGGCTATCTTATTTGTTTTGAAAATGATGTGTTGGTTTGGATCATGGTAATATAACAGAGGAGGAGGAGTAGGATGAGGAGGCGAATGAGATTTGTAAGTATTCTAAACATGGCAATGAGAGAGGGTCTCATATTTTCACTGTAACTGTACCATGTATATACGAAGACTTTTCTCTCCAAGAAATATAAATTTTTGTCCCAAACGGTTTCAAATGTTTTAAATTTTCCATTCACGTGAAAGAAGCCGAAAGAAAGGTTTCTATGGAATTTTTCAATAGCTCCTTCAAAGGCTAATCGTACTGATCAAGATGCGCTTTTCAGAGTCGACGAACTGTTTGACAAAATATAATGAAACAAGAATAAGCGTGATTACCAATCTTCAATCATTTTACAATTGACAAAATTTTGTGAACAACATCATCGAAGATGGAGTCGATAGCATCTACCAATACTTGCATTTGATATGATACTAAAGGAACTTACTAACGTTGATGGAACAGAGTTATACATCCGAATGTATGTCTCATCCTCACCACCTCTTCCCCCTCTTTCATTCTGTCACTCCCTCCCGCCAAATGCATATCGGAAGACCACGCAAGCTTCTCTCTCTCTCTCTCTCTCTCTCTCCCCCCTCCCCCGCCAAATGCTTATCTGAAAACCACTCAGGCGATTCAAGGAGTGGTAATATATTGCCGTTATTGTTAATCAGTGCATTGTCTAGAAGTGCACGTGCAGCTTGCTGTCTCTATTCATATATAGGCCACGTCATAGCTAGCATTTGCAGTAGTGCAGAGGGATATAGGTACATTTCTGATGACGAAAACTCACGTCATCAGGTTAAGTCAAAAGTTACACCAGAGCATTTATACGTTGAGCTAACAGAACTGCCCATCAAGCATGGTCGTTCTCGTCAACACCTCTATCCCAAAACACGCGTGATTTAGGCGGAGCTAATTGTCTCTGTGTACAAATATATCTGCTTGAAAGAGAAGGACAAATTCATCCTCAGATAGAACTTGAAGGAATCAGGAACTCGACAATCCGCCACCGAGAAAATGAGTTGGCTGTAGATTCTCAATTTTAGTCTTGACCCCCAATTCATTTTCGTCATTGAATAATGTGTCATACGTAACTCAGTCCTTTCGTCCACTCGTGAATAAGGTTGTGTTCACCTACGGAACCTCTCGTACAAAATCGGGTTGTTTTACAAGGTAGAAAGTGAAATGAAGTTATAAACTCCAGTTAGGGGTTAGAAGAATTGCGTTCATCAGTGCCAATTCAAAAGACAATGATTGCCATTCTTTGCAGATTGTAATAAACCTGGAGTGGCAGAAACAGTAAATTCAAAGGACGCTATGAACAGGAATAATGAAAAACGTGCACTTTCAACACGTTGGTCGCTCTCTATAGTTATGTTCTTTGTATAGTGATTAATGTTGAATAAAAAATAATTTGCCATGATTTCCTCACTGGTTTTCCTGCCTATTAAAAAATGATTTTGTAGATATTCTTGAAAGAGCATATAATTTCCCTTCAGTTTATTGTGTATTTGATGCGTGTATTATGTGTTATAGAGTATACAATTTGACCTTACCTCAAGTGTGTGCCTTGAAAAGCTGCCAGATTCACTTCATCATTTTCTCGTCCTTGATTTCAAAGGTTAAAGATAAATTGCAGAAAATACCGAATCGATAATATATTGGAATTTTTAAATATTTTGTCATTCATTCGTTGCACGTTTAGA
>JAECUM010016600.1:0-27632 GCA_016617855.1 Megalonaias nervosa | reverse complement strand
CTTAGTAAATGTCTCATTTTATGGGCATTCATGTCATACCCTTGATATACCATAAATCTATATGGGCATTCATGTCATACCCTTGATATACCATAAATTTATAATATTGAATTCCGCAACTTGTGTCTTCTGTTAATGGTATGAGTTAATACAAGAAAGAAAAAAGAACCATGAATCATGCTTATTAGACCATGTTGTGCTTTTTTGAGGCCTCTCAGTTAAGCAAGCTTAAGTCTTGTATTCAGGCCTTATTCTTTCTTGAATCCTCTTAGTTTTGAGAGCACAAGTCTTATAACATTTGAACACCAGGGCTGGGTATAACAGCTAAATTCCGTTATGATGGGTATCAGGAAACACTATGTACTGACAATATACTTTTAATGATGTTCAGTATTTGCCTATAAATTATTGCTGTGTTTGACTAAATCAGTATTACACAGAAATGTAAGTTATTGGATGCAAGCCAGGAAAAGATATCCTACAACAGGATTGTTATTTTTCTGTTGGTATTTTTAGAAAATTGTCCACTTCTCAAACCTGACAGACAAATTTATTTTCTTTGTTTGCATTGTTTGATAAAAGTAAGGCTAGGGGAACATTTTTTCACTGGACTATTGTTTTCTTTCTTTAAGCATTCCCAGACCCCAACCAGGAGGGCAGCTCGTGCAAGTGCCGGCACCCCAGAAACTGCACGTGGCTTTGCAGGACTAAGATCAAGTGTTTCCAAAAAGTCGCCAGCTGTTTCTAAAACCCCCTTGCCCAAAGGCAGAAGATTTTCTGGCAGTACTGGTCAGGGGAGGTACTCCAATGGATTCTACCCACCCCCACCAAAACTAGCCCTGGCTGTAGGAATGAAGAAGTCTTGTGGTAAAGCTGGTGTATCTGATAGGCTGGCTTTAAAGAAAAAAGCAATGGCAACACTAGCTGCTGTGAGGCATTCACCAAAGAAACCACTGGTAAAGAAAAGTCCTGTATCAAGACGGGCATTGTCTGACAGTAGTTTGCCGAGAAGCCAGGTAGAGAGTTGTTTGTTTTCTGGAATTTTGTCCAGATGCCTAACTTGTATGCTTGCATTGATGCAGTTGTATCCAGCATGAATATTCCCTATTGGACAGGGGGAATGCTTTTAAGCCAGCTAAATGTTTGCTGCTTTATGTGTGGAGGGACAAAATTTGCTTAATTTATACACTATCTTCCTTTAATAGTATAATGTTCCATCTAGCTGCATTAAAAGGGGTGCAGTACCCTGTCCTAATTTATGAGCATGCTTTTGTTTCCCTGTCCCAACCAAACAAGCAAGGGAAACATGTTGGTTGGATTTGTGCTATCAGTCCGTCTATCTATCACACTTTTTTATAAGCAAGATAGCTCAAGACCTATAGAGCCAAACCAGACCACATTTGATACATACGTACAATAGGGGGTTAACAAGCAGAGATTACACTCAGAGATTTATGACCTTATTTATTCCCCCAATTTTTTAAAATTTTTTTTACACTTTTTGGAATTGGACTTTTTTTAAACAAAAATTACATGCTATTGAAAAAATTGATACGTATTTCTGTAATAATATGTCATTAAGAGACTTAAGTTTTACTTTATATGGCTGCCATATTATGTTATAATATTATCAATCCATCTGTCTGTAACCAATTTTGTTACCACACTGTAACTTGAATTTTCCACCACCTACAGTTTGCAAACTTTGTTGATGGCTTGTACTTGTAGTAAGGAAGAACCCTGTCAGTTCTGGGGTCATAGGTTAATGATCAAAGTCACTCTGACTGAAAGAAGGAAATCGGTTTCCACAAAATAATGTTAGTTTTATGTCACAGACACTGACCAAACATTGTGAATGGATTGCACATGGGTTAAGGAAGAAATATATTGATTCAGGACTCAAAGGATCAAAGGTCAAGGTCAGTGACTAAAAGAAGGGAAATGGTATTTGTACAAAAAATTCAGTTCTTGACCATATACCAACACTGAAAGTTGTGGATGATAACTATAGTTCTGGACCATATACGTAACGTACATGGAGGTTTGGCATTATAGGATGGAAGTGGCTTAGTGGTTTGGGAGTCAAAAGGTACAAGATCATGGTCACTGTGATTAAAAAAAAGAAAAATGGTTTCTACACAACAGATTAAGTTCTTGTCCATGTACGTTCACCAAGTGTTTGAATTACTTGCACATTAGGTAAGAAACAAGTCTGTTAATTTTGGGGTAAAAATGTCAAGGTCACTGTGGCTGA
This sequence comes from Megalonaias nervosa, assembly GCA_016617855.1. Lineage (NCBI taxonomy): Eukaryota > Metazoa > Mollusca > Bivalvia > Unionida > Unionidae > Megalonaias > Megalonaias nervosa. Next base: position 25,378 of record JAECUM010016600.1, on the reverse strand, counting down.
AAGAAGAAACTTGCTTTTTGCATAATGACCTCAGTTCCAGACCACACACCATGACCAAAGTTAATGGAGGGCTGTCACCATGAGTGTGAAATGGGCCTGTTGATTTGAGGGTCAAATGGCTATAGTCAGAGTCACTGTTGCTTGAAGAAAATAGGATCTTGTGGAATAACTTTTGTTCTACAGTAAGTTTGTTGATAAAAAAGGTTTGAATGGCTTGCTCTTAGCAGGGATAGACAAATCCATTGCCTGGGAGCTCAAGACAGATAAAAATTTATGCCAGGCAACTGAAAGTAATTATAAAAAATGATCACATTAAAAACATTAATGGAATTTATATCATTTCCAATGACAAACATGATCATTAGATGTACTTCTGAATACCTACAGCAGTGTGTCTGAATTATCCCCATATAATTCTGTAGCTGAGTGCTGGGTGAACCATTAAAGAAAGAAGATGTGTAAAATTTTATCTTTGTCAACACAAGAGCATTTTGTAGCGGTATCTTTCTTCTTTGGTCTGACACATTTAATGCTAGTCATATAGCATCACTCTTCCTGACTGGCCTAAACTAGAGCATGTAACAGTTACTTATGTTGGCTACTGTTAGATAAAGGTATAGGCATGTTTTAATAATCAAACCAACGATATTTATTATTGCATGTTATATTGGCATATTGGGTAATGGCTAAATAGCAGTCCATTGTGTATTGTTTACAGTCTTGACAATATAGAAATGGGACGTACCACATATATGACAAAAATTGTTGTTGAATAATTTTGCTTATGGCAGTCTTAGGGGTAACTGAGGCATTTCGCCAAGCTACCAGAAAAATTGGCTGGGTAACCAGATTTTCAAAACTGTTTGGCCAGGGACAATCCTGGATTTTTAAGTTTGTTCTGCCCCTGTCTTAGGGTAATAAAAGACCTATGGATTCTTGGGTCTAAGGGTCTGAGGTTATGGTCATGGTAAGTCTTATAAGAAAATAATGGTTTCTGCACTGTAAGTTTAATTTGGGACTTCATACCTTGACCAAAGTTCATGTCTTTTGGACCTATTAATCATTAACCTCAAGAGTCGACCATACCCTACCAGTACCTACATAGTTTGCAATACATGCAGGGTGGGTATATATCATAGCTGTCAACTGTCCCGTTTTTTCCGTATTTGTCCCGTATTTTGGACCTGAATACGAGTGTATGTTTGTTTTGCAAAAAATACATTTTTTAATTAAAAAAAAATAATAAAAAATTTCCTTGCAATTTTCAGTTTAGAATGGGCACTCGGTTCCATTCTGATAGAAATGTATTGCATGTATATAGGAATACAGTTCTACAATATGATTGGTTCATTCGAAATCGAAGTTACCATGCCTGTCTTTATCCTCCATATTGGATTTCGCAAACAGTTACCGCTACCACTGTGTCTCATCTTCGTAATATTCAACTTCTAATCATGTTGAATAGGAAAGCAGAATATTCAGAATTTTCACCAGAAAAGACAAGAAAACAGAACTGAAAAGACAATTGTGCCATCTTGTTTAGATTTGTGAAATCATCTAGTAAAGGAGAAGACTTTACATTTCGGAAATTGTGTAATGTGATTTCGCTATTGGGCATGGAGGCGCACATGAAATACAAGAGCACGAAAAGCTAATAAACATCAGCTTGCTGATCATACACAACTCAGCCTGAACTTGGATGTATATAAATACCAGAGAGAACCTTGATGTAATTTGATCGAAATTCGGTTTATTAAATTTCTTTTAGAAATGAACCTTCCTCTTTCAGTTACTTAGTGGTGCTGGCGATTTATTTTGCACGCATTTTCCAGACGGTAAAATCGCAAAGGATTACTCGTATGCTAGAATGAAAACAGTTCAGTAAAAAATCACACAGAATTGAGATTATCAATGACAGTTGGTACATTGGAATCGATAATAATTAAAAAAAAAAACAAGGTGTGGAAAAGGCTGCTATAAACAGCCTGTGTATGAGTGTGTTCTGAATGGAACAGGGTGCCCGTCCAGAAGGTGCAAGTGTGCAACACATGCATCTTTGACATTAAATAATTATGTAAGTCACTGTCCTACCTTACTGATGGTTGTATATGTTGTAAGTAGTTACATATGCATTAAAATTTTAAAAATCAGTTTTTGGTCCTGAAAATCAGTATTTTTGTCAAAAGCAATCAGTATTTTTGTACTTTGGGGTTGGCAGCTATGATTTATTGCACTGTTCAAGGTGCTCTTGTTTTTGATTTTCAGACTTGGACATTTTTGACACAAACCATAGAAGCATGATTAAACAAAAAAGTCTGTTATGGTCGACTAATGACAGTTGGTATGCATATTTGTATTATTCTGTAAATATGCTGATTAGATTGTCGGGACAGTTCAGCAATTTTTTGAGTTTTTACACATTTTGGAATTTCTGAACTTTGGGTAAAAACCTTGTTAGCATGATTCAGCAGTTTTCACTTGAGGCAGAAAAATGAATTTTGGTAGATGTTTGCATTCTTACGTACATGTCCTGGTTAGATTTTACAGAATTTATTGGGGCCCCGAGTGGCCGAGTGGTCTAAAGCGCTCTCTGTTACGGATCACTGCCATCTCACCTCTGTTTGCGTGGGTTCGAGTCTAAGATTCGGTGAATGTGGATATGTGAGAAAGCTTGCCAGTAGCTTCTCATGGGTTGGTGGTTCTTTCCGTGGATTTCCCGGTTTCTTCCTCCACCATTAATACTGGCCGCCATGTATAGCCTATCGTGTGCTGAAAAATGGCGTTAAGCCCCACAACAACAACAACAACAACAACAACAGAATTTATTACATCTTTTTTATACATAATTTTGATTTTTATTGACTGGCTTTTCTGACAAAAAGTTCGTTAACACTGTTTAGCAAAAACTACTTAATGTGACTAATAAAATTTGGCATGCCTGTCTTTAGACATGTGTGGATGAATATATTTGATTTTACAGCCATTATAGCAATTTATCATCAGTTTTGAAAATTGTATTGACTGCCAGACTTAGATTGAGGATTTTGAAAACAAAAATCATTTTTGTTGATGCAAGATTTTTGCTTTCTAGACCTTTTTTGGACAAATGTTGAACTTGTCCTAATTTTTGCAAGCTTTCTGTTTGCTACTTAAGATTACTAAATTGCTTCTAATCTAAAGAGTGAAATCGGGACCATAAATGACATGGACTTTTTATATCTGATTCCTGTCATTTTATTTTATTTACCTTGCTTGATTTATTTTCTTTCCTTCTCATAGTACCTTTCTCATAGAATGACATTAAGTGTGTTAATGGGGAGTTGGGAATACATGTTTTTGCTTCCAAGAACAAATCCATTCTAGTTTTTCTTTGAATGGTGTCCTCTAATTTTTTTGACGCCCCTCTGTTTGTTGTGATTTTTCTGTGTTCAAGAGTGGTATTTAATTTAGTTTCACTTTTTCAAAAACTATAAGTGGAGTGAACCTGCAAGTGTGATGTGCTGCTTACTGTTTATAAATATTAAAGTTATCTCATGAAAAGAGATATCAAGCTGATGATGCATGATTACCACAAACAAAACATGAAGGATTAATTAGCAAAAGTTAGTTAAAACAATAAGCAAATTTAACACAATTTTATATATATATATATATATATATATATATATATATATATATATATATATATATATATATATACACTCACACACACACACACACACACACATAATATATACTCACTTATAAGTCTAGCCTAACTGCAAACAACAAAGATCCTGATCTGTTGTAGCATAATGTACCTGCAGATCAGGGTCTAGCTTGTTTGTTCCACTCATTGTTCTGAACAAACTGCACAGACCCAGATCTGCCGGCACATTATGTGACAGCAGATATGGGCCTGTGCAGTTTGCAGTTGGGCTTATAAATGAGTATATTCAGTATGATTTTTGTTTTTAAAGAATGAGCTAGGGAAGCTAGATTCCCTTAATAACTGGATGTTTATGACTGTTTCTGTTTTGTTGTCACTACAGTAGTTACATGTGCTTCATCATTTATGGGTGAAATGTAGAATTTTAAGAAGATTCTATGTAGGACAAAATATGGACAGATAGTCTCTTATAAAGAAAACACAGTAATAAATTATGCATGAAAAAAAATAAAATGTGCAAAGATATTCACATATATAAAAATCCCACTGAAATATAAGTTTTGGATTCCAAAATTTTGTTGTTATCTTAGAGTAGACTTCTGTGGTTTAAGTTTAATACATCAATCTGGCTTTATGTACATTTTATAATATCCTCTGAAGATTGATTGCCATAAACCAGTTGCAAAGTATTGTTCAACCATGAGTTTTGTATCCCTATATTTTTTTCTTTTTTCTTGATAAAACACTAGTATTTGACAACAAATTTTGAATGATTGAAATTTTGAGATTTTCTTTCAGTAGCATGGCAATTTGACAGTGTAGACAGAACTGTGCATGACTTACCATAAAGTGTTTCCTTTATCCAGCCATCTATTGCATCTTGGTTATATTTGTATTTTGGTAAGAGATCTGATTTTAAAAAGACAAGGTGACTAGTATAAATCAGATTTGTTTAATATTCCAAAAAGATACAATCAGTACCTGTATGGCCCACTAATGTAAAGGATGATTTCAGAACTTGTGTGAGTGAAATATTGATTTTCAGGTGCTATTGACATGGATACATTTGTAGTTTTGCTTTAATGATCACCATTTCTTTATGCTCTGTAAAACTACCCATCTAAAAGAAGTTTTAATTTTTGGCAGTTGCAGCATTTCATGTTCCATGAATGGACTCTAGTTTCGTTTCCCTGACTTTCTTTTGTCATCTCAACACAATTTGAGAAGGTATGATTGTTTTTTTCACAGAGTGTGACAAGAAGCAAGAGTGCCAATGGCATATTGTCCCAAAACAAGATATCCAGGGTCACTAAGATTGAGAGCATCTATCAAAATGGGAAAGGCTCCTCACAGCGAAGATCAGATTTAGGAAGAGTTGGAGAAAAAGAGTCTGCTACAAAGAGGAAATCTACATCAGAGTATGAGGAAAAATTCACAGGGACAACACCACCCAAAAAACTGAAACTGAGAACAAGCAAAAGAGTTAAGGAACTTATTAAAAAAAGAGACAAAGTTGAAGGTTTCAGTGTGGACAAAAAGAGGATTTATGCAATTGAAAAAGATTTTCACCCTTTGAAGAAATATGCAACTAAACCATTTTCAAGGACTGTCCGGTCCAAAGGACCTGTAACAAGAGCTTCCACCCATATCAGGAAGGCCTTAGCTTCAGCAAAGAAAATGGCCAGTAAAAAGCTTAAGCTTTTAAAGCAGAGTTGTCAGAACACAGAGATGCCCAGGCTGGTATCGGAGAAGGAGCAGCAACATCAGGAAAAGAAGCTGACCAGACTGATCAAAAAGAAGAGAGCAGGAATAGAGAAGACTCACTCCAGCAGTGCAGACAATAGCTTGTATAGATATCAGACAGTCATCAGTAGTCCTGAAGGAATCAAGAAAGGTAGCTTCTTTATCCCAGCATGTTTGTGTCAGAGATATGATGTTACCCTCTGCCATCAGTCTTGTGACAGTCTATCAATAACTTGAACACATTCTCCTGCTAAACTGTTCATTGGAAATTCATCAAAACATGGTAGATAAGATGCTTATCAGTAACTTTCTGTGAGAGAGTATATAATTTTGGCCCTATTTTCTCAGGTCTCTGGGAAAGGAGTCAGAGATCAAATACTGAAAAAATGAAATTATGATAACTTTAATCATAGTTTAAGTAGGAGGATTATGTCCCTTTAAGATCACAGTCTGGGGAAATGGGGAAGAGGGTGATACATAATAAAATGTGTGGGGATTTGCCATGGTGACCCATGGTGGTAGCTGGTGTTAAAGTTTTCTAAAGTGACTAAAATATAAACTAGACCTATTCCCAGTCATGATATAATATTAAGCACAACCCTTTTGTTATTTTGTCATTTTCTCAAGAGCAGTAATGCAGACCAGCCTGCTGGGTATAAAATATTGTTATAATACTAAAATATAAATCAGTGTTGTGAAGTTATATTTCCAAGTAGAAAGGGTCTTATAAAAGTAAAATTGTGGTGAATTTTTTAACAAGGTTAAGAAATGCAAAGCATTAAATCTCATTATCTTACATATATTTTTTTGTGCAAAAAGATGTGCTTTATCATGAAAATTATCACTTTGCTTGTGAAAATATATCAGTCCTTGAAACAAGAGGACACAATGTTTTGGTTCAGTTTTATTATGTATGTATTAGGGATGGATGGGTGCCTGGACTGGCCACCCAGACCTAGCCAGGTTTAACACTACCAGAAAATAACCAGCCTGACTGGGTCTTAAAATTAAAATTTAATCTTGCTGGGTTGTTCTCCAAATCCAACCCTATCTTTTTGGATGTCGGTAATAACATTTTTATAAAAGAAAAAACAGAGCAACATTTCATGGTTGACAAAGCTGGATATGAGGGAGAGGTGTGTGGAAATTGGACAAAATGGAAGTGGAGAAACCTGATGCATTAAACACTGATCTGGCTTGGTTGCTTTGCAAAATTTCCCCACCCATCCATCCTTAGTATATACTAATTACATGGACTTTTGCATATGAAAGAAAATGCTGCATATCATGCACCTTAGAATGTATGATTTACATTTCCGTAAAAGTCTTTAGTGATACTTAATCCTTTCCATAATAGCAGATGTATCTGACCTATATTTCATCTTCATTAATTTTGTCATTTTTGAGCTGTTTCACAGATATGCACTATGAATTATATATTCTGATCTTTGAGGAAAACAATGAAATAAGTGAATACATTTTCTTAAAATGTTTGACACGTTTAGGAATCACTACCCTAAATGTCAGTTGTTAATGACCTTTGAAATGATATACTTTTAGGAGAAGAGAGAAGGAGATCTGAAGGAGAAAGAGTTTTCAAGGTTGAACTCTTCCCTCAGCCAGGTGACCCTGCTGCCATTATAACCTGTCCTGTGTTCTACCCAACGGAAGAGGAATTCAGGGACCCTATTGGGTACATTCAGAGTATCCAGGCTACTGCAGAGCATTATGGGATGTGCAGGATTGTTCCTCCTAACAGCTGGAAGGTGCTGTATCCTAATTTAATTTAAGCATTGTTAACTTAGTACAAATTGCACAGCAATTTCCAAAGACTGGTGAGCGTGTCTTTTTAAGACCAATAGATGGCAGTGCCAAGAATTGACAGCTACTGAAACCCTTGTACTATATTTGTTATGCAAGCATGTTATCAAGATATTTGGTAGAAATTTAGCTCCATGTATATATTTTCAAGCTCGTTAGAGAGTGGAGAAACCTATTCAGTAAACAGACTGACAAAACTGATACTTCTTTGATTATCCCATTCTTAGTAACACACACCTCCACCACCCACAGTGCATGAAAATCCTAAAACTGTTAATTTTCATTCCCCAAAAGAGCTTGTATGAAACAAATTCAGAGACATTTCATGTTTGGCAGTGACAGTTGCATCCCATATGTTACTTTAATCATAAAGAAAGAGGACCATGAATTGACCAGTTTCCTGCTAAATCACTCACTAAGAGATATTAGTAAGCACATAAGAACAGAGGAGAAAATGAGTAGGACTACTCATGCACATTGTGGGCCAAAACTTGATGTCAAACCTAGCTAGCACAAATCCTTGTACCTACAACAAGAAATCCCGTGTTCTTGACAATACTGCACATAATGAGGGAAAAACATGGAGGTAAAAGATGGATGCATCTTCAGTAAAAAGGTAACCCATGGTCAGTCATATTCAGAATCTCTTGTAGGAGGATTTTATAAGGACAAAGATATAAGGGTACAAAAAGACCTGTGGCACCAAGACTTGCAACGAAAGTACCTTTGCCCTTTCCCTTCCAATGTTTGAGTCTAAAGGTGGATTGGTACACTTTATTATATCAGCATAAAAAACAGAATGCCGTCTAAAGCAAACCAGACAAATAGGTGGTGACAGGAATAAAGAAAATACATCTATGCAGAAATGTTGAGTTTATTATCATTATTGCATTTAGGGATAACTGACTAGATGCAAACTACCAGTAACTTTAATGGCCAGACCTGTCAGCCATATGATTTTACCATAAGGCTTACTGAATCTGCTCTTAAGTTACAGCAAAGGAACAGATAATGAGAAAACTGCAATTATTCCAGTTAAATCCAGATATTGGCTTGTTCAGGTTTTTTCCTGATCCCATTTTTAGACTTGGTGGAACATTACATGGGCTATGTCAGATCGTTTAATCCACCCATGTAAATGCCAGCATGATCAAGCTCCTGCATAGTATGGAAATATTGGTCTGCAGACAAAACACATTTACAGGTGAAGGGGACAATCAAACTCGTTAAACGTCCAAACAAATGGCCATGTTTGTAGAAATGCCTGAGGTTGACCAAAGCCTACAGTCATTCCAATGATCAGCTGAACATCAAAATAGTTTATAGAAATTACCATCTGTTTGTATGTAGGAATAGTCCATAGAGAACAGCAGAGAGAAATGCATTTTGACCTAATCAGGTAAGGTTATTTTTACTTGTTAGCTTGTTTGATGTTGAACAGCAAACTGATAAATTAGCACATGAAAAAATGATGTGGCAAGGCAATAAGAGTCTATTGCCATGCCCATAGACATAACCTGGCAGCGGATAATTTTTATATAGATGTTTTATTCATGCATTACACATAGATAAAAGCAAAAGCAAATGAATATTCATATGTTTGCTATATCTTATGTTTGGAGGTTATTTAGCCACTTTTACTACTGGTATATATAGAGAAATAAATAAATTGAAGTCTTCAGTCAGAGAGAGAGAGAAGGGGTCTTTTCAAATGTAAATCAGATCTAACCCTTGCTTTGAATCACTTCAATGATAAAAGATAAACACATATACAATAAACTTTTGTGATTTTCTGCTCAATGGCTGCGGATATACTCCTTGCAATGCCTTGGTTTTGCATTGTCTCTGAAATATTCTAACAGAAATGTTGACTTGATTTTCTCCAAATTTAGCAATTTTTAGTCTTTTTAAGTCCACATTTAATTAAAGCTTTGTCTTTCTGTCATGGTTGAAGGGTAGCTTTGTAAGTAGAAAATTCTTTGATAAATAATCCGGAAGAGTTATTAGAGTCCAGATATTGTTGTCGTGTTTGTCAGGTAGCTAGGTTTCAGTTTAGTGGAATTGCATATGCAGTAGGTGGTGCTATTATTCCTTTTGCATCTGATCACTTCTGGTAAATTTACCTATGATGCGTAATAGATTTGCATTGGCTCCTTACAAGATTGAAGAGTCATTGTGGATGCTTGTTCCATTGATTGAAATAGCGATCATTCCACAATACCTGCTGAGATTCTGAAGACAAAAAATTATGCTAAGATTTCTGATAAGCAGTTTGATGACTTTATATACTTTGGAATATTTGATAAGCCAACTTGTCAGTCATATATTTATGTTACTTGTGTGACGTTATAGCAGTTAGTCATAAATTAGAGTGTATACATGTTTTCAGATGGAGAGCAAAGTGAATGAAGAAGTACGATTTACCAGTCAAATACAGTATGTCCATAAATTACACCATAGGTAAGACCACTTCAAAAAATCTCCATCTGCTGTAAAATATTTAAAATTTGAAGTACAGTGGAGCCCAGAATTTGTGTTTGTTTCATGTTTTTCTAGGCTTCATGCAGCTGAAGGCTTTATGCTGATACTACCATCTTTGTCGCTTTCCATTAAGATTTTTAATATACTTAGCTCTCAGAAACATCCTGTCTGGTAATAACAGTAACAGTTCACAAATTGCAAAATTTGGAAGTAGAACATCCAGCTAGATGTGCGGATATATTATCCTAATAATAAAAGACAGACTTTGAAAACTGTGTTTTCTTCTTCGAAAAACTGTTTTCTTCTTCGAATACATTATACAGTTATAATACCTTAGGAGTATTACAACTACCTTGCAAATGCAGCCCTCCTAGATACTACTTCTAGTTACAGGGAGCTCAAAGTTGTCTGCTGACCCATTTGATGGTTGGGTAGAGTGATCTCCCCTTACCTATAAGAACTAGGCAGCAATGAGTAAGAATATACCAGTTATTACTTCCACTCATGCGATACAGCATGCTCTTTTCAACAAGAGACCTTGCCATCCATTTTCATGTTGGAAGCATACCTAGAGTTGGAGGAGTCCTTTCACTTCAAGGAAAGTATACTCCATCTCTATTTCCAACTTTTCTCTCTTACTTTTGCCGACATTTGTTCAATTTTGGTGTGTATATATATATATATATATATATATATATATATATATATATTCCGTATTTTTAGAGCTCTTCGTTACTTGCATGGGTAGCCATTATATCCCCATTGAATAGGTTCGGGATGTGTTAATTATGTATGCAAGTCTCTTGTACTTTCAGAACCCAATTTTTGGTCTGTATAAATCCTTCTTTCTGGTACATACAGACGGGCTTTCTTTGCATGACACTTTTAGCACCTTGGCGCCATACTTTCGTGAGCTCATTGTACACTTGCACTTGTATAGGCTGTTTCTGAGCCTTCCTACAAGTAGCATTATCTATATATCGTAGTTATTTATAATTAGATTTATATACATAACCTTTATTGCTTTGTCTGCTTTAACCTAGGCAGTCTTAGTGTCTAGACATCACGCTTCAATGATTATACCTGTCCATGATGTCCTTGACCTCTCTGACAGGTAGTATTGGCTAAATTCGTCTGCTAACACATATTTTTCCAGGTAATTTTTCTTTTGGTCAGCTCTGTGCCATATCGATAGCCAAACAAGACAGGTGCAGGCATATTGTGGTGTATTTATTAGCATTATACCCAGACCCGGCTGGTTGCGTGTGCGAAGTGCGCAATGCACACAGGCGCCTTTTCATTTCCTGTTCGTTTTATTGCAATTTATTGAAAATTTTTTTTGGAAAGGTGCCAAACATTCATCACACACACAAGAAGAACACCACGCACCAGGCCTGATTATACTCTCTATACAGTTCATTGACATTAGACTGTCTGTTATCACTTACTGGGCCAATGCTAGGCTTTAGCTCACACTGATAGTACCTAACAAGGTGACAGGGCTAGGCTCCTCCTGTTTATTTTTTCTGCTCATTATACTTACAGATTTGAACTATGGGCAAAGCACAGAAGAGGAATTTAGAAGATGATGACGTCCTCAGTCTACAAGCTGACCTTTCATCCATAGAGTTATTTTTGGTGGAAAAAGGTGACAACTTGACCTCTGTCCCTCCAGCCACTAAGCGCCGGAAAACAGCAAGATCAGAAACAGCCCCAGCACCCAAGTCACCTCCTCCAGACCCAATATTACTGGCGATTCCTATCAGACTTGACTTTATTTCTCTTGAGGAGCAGTGAGGGAAAGAGCTTAACCAACAGTCATTACTTCTCAATTTTCAGATATACAGGCAAGTTACATGGGTCAAGCATCCCATAATCTGTCCCAGCTTCATGAATCAGACAATACTCCTCCCACACACACAGCCTATTTCCATTATGACCGGCCTAGGCCATGTTTGAGTGATCAGGAGCAGCAACAGCATCCTCTTTTTAGGGCTCAGTCATACAACAGCCCTTATCCCAGTGCATCGAAACAGATCTATGTCGACATACCCAGGGACCACTCCAACACATTTTCCTCCTCAGGACTCCCTTGCAGCATGAAGCCTTGTTTAGATCCTCAGACATCTACATACGTTGCGGGGACCCTGAGTGGCTGAGTGGTCTAAAGTGCTCACTGTTATGGATCACTGCCATCTCACCTCTGTCTGCATGTGTTCAAGTCTCGGGCTCAACCAATGTGGGTATGTGAGGAAAGCTTGCCATTAGCTTGGCGTGTGTCAGTGGTTCTTTCGGGGGTTTTCCCAGGTTCCTCCTCCACCATTTACTGGCCACCATGTATAGCCTATCTTGTGCTGAAAAATGGCGTTAAACCCTATAATAACAAGGTATATTGTGTCACCAGTCTCCCAACAGCCTGCCAAGGGAAGAGCCTCTATTCTCAGTGACCATCTGGAGGTCATAGTTTCTAATTCGGGACGTACTATGAGTTTAGTGGGTGGCAGATCTCATCACTCTTCAGGCTCACCTCGTACCCCTAAGGACAGTGATGCTTGTTCTCAAGGAATGTCATTGATTCTGGACTTTACAATGTCACATGAAGATTCAGGCTTCCAGGCTTCCATTGAGGAAGTATTCCGCCTTTTACCCCCAGAGTTTTGCCCGCCTCCCCATACACCAACACCACTGGACTAGAGTCCCAGCTTCTGTTGATCTTATCACAAAAAAGGAGGAGCCTGCCTTCAAGTTACTACCACAGTCAGGGAGAGTTACAGACATTCTGAACTGTCTTCATCAATTGCAGGATCCCAGCATTAACAGACTTTTCTTTACACAAAAATGCCTTCCATCTCACTTCCGCTGGCGTTTCTGCCATTGTCACATGCTAGCTTTTCGCTGAGAAACCCCAGCAATAGATCGGGATATAGCTACAATTGGCTGAACAGGACTCAGTACTCGCAACCTCCACCTTCCTAAAGGACCACCATAAAGCCAGACTATGCACACAACCTTTATCGTCCAACCTTTTGTTTAATGGCCAGATTGAAGATGTTCGTAAACAGGCCACCAAAGAAACAAATTTCCCTAATCCGCCACCACAGCGTCATTACAGGGATAATACGGGAAATCAGTCCTACTGGAGATCCACTCAACATAAGCCACTGCCATCACAAACCAAAGCTAATAAGACACAGAGGAGAGCCTTTTGTTTGACACAGTGTTTCTCCCCTTGACAGCCTCCTTCCCCACAAAAAATGACACCATCTCCAATCTGCCCTTTCCAGGCATCCCAGTAGGAGGAAGACTTCTTTTCTTCACTGCCAAATGGGACCTGGACTCTGCAAGTGGTTCACAAGGGACTCTGCATCACATTTCACACTCCTCCACCTCTGTCCAGAGGTCTGTCATTCACCAACGTCCCATCGGATCCACTCAAAGCCAGCACATTACAGCAGGAAACAGATAACCTCCTTCAGAGAGGGGCAGTAGAATTTGTTCAAAACACTATCTCTCCGGGATTCTATTCCAGACTTTTCCTGGTTCCAAAGGCAAACGACACTGCGCTCTGTCATTGACCGCAGCGCCCTCAATTGTTTCATTCACACTCCTTGGTTCTCAATGGAAACACAACGTTGCATACTAAATGCCATCGAAGAGAGAGACTTTGCCATCAGTGTAGACTTAAAAGACACATATCCATGTCCCTATTCACCAGGCTTCCAGGAAGTTCCTGCGGTTCACCTACAACAACGTGGTATACCAATTCAGGGCCCTACCATTCGGTCTCAATAATAGCCCCTGGGTTTTCACTCATCTCATAAATCAAGTCATGGCACATGTCCAGACCATTTCTATGGCAGCAACATGAAGTTACCTGGACGACATCCTTCAAAAACATCAGGTGAGTTCTATTTTACATCACTTACCAATCTGGGCTTTCTTGTAAATGGGGACAAATCCGACCTAGTACCCTCCCAAAAATTTTGTTCATCTAGGTAAGGTTCAATACACAGGAAAATGTGGTTCGTCTCCCACAGGATCGGGCATTGAAAATCTGCAACATCATGGCTTCTTTGCTCTTAAGGAGAACTCTATCAGCACAGGAATTCTTTCGTGTCCCTGGTGTTTTCAATGCAGTAGCAGACCTCCTTGTCCTAGGTCACCTTTTTATGCATCCATTACAGATGCTTTTTCTGTCTCAATGGAGACCCAAGGTTTGCCCATTGGACCAGCCTCTAACCATCTGCCCACAACTGAGGCACCATCTGCAGCCTTGGAACAACCCATCTTGGTTTACAGCGGGTATACCTCTGCACTTATCACCACCCAAGATTACAGTTTGTACTGACGCCAGCACGGAGGTGTGGGGAGCCCACCTCCTACCATCATTTTTGGATGCCAGCAGTGCATGGTCTCCCCACGAATGATTTCTGCTCGTCATTCGTCTGGAAATGATGGCCATTGTGAAAGCTTTTCACTGGTGGCAGGAGCACCTCTCTGGCAAGGGAGTACTGATTCTGTCAACAACTCTACAGTAGTGACTTGTCTCAAATGACAGGGAGGAACCAAGTCCCCAGACCTTGGCGTCATTGTGTGGGAATTTCTAAACTGGTGTGGTCAACAACAAATCCACATGTTTGTCATATACTGGGACACCTCAGCATTCTAGCAAACTCTTCACTAAACAATCACTGATTCAGATGGAATGGTCTCTTCATACCTCGGTTTTCACTCAGATCTGTACCCGATGGGACCGACCATTGGTGGACCTATTTGTGACAAGGTGGAATACCAAACTCCCAACCTTTGTCTCTCCCATCCTAGATCCAAAAGCATGGGCAGTCGATGCTCTATCTTTGGATTGGAACATCCTGAATGTATACGCCTACCCTCCAACAATTCTGATTCCAAAAGTGATACAGAAAGCAAAGAAATCAGTCAGTCACCTCATCCTCATCACACCACTCTAATAGGAGAAATCGTGGATCAACGACCTCATCAATCTTGCATCAGTAATCCTGCGGAAGATTCTGGTCTTCCCTCATCTACTCAAACAACCATGACGGCAGTTGTTTCATTCCTCTCCAGAGTTCCTGAACCTGCACATCTGGATTATGTCAAACAGGCCCTGAGATTAACAGTCCTCGCAACCAATCATGGAGAGAATTGCTCAAGCATGACGGCATATTTTACGTCTCCAGGCATCAATACTGCAGTTAGCTAATTTCTTCCTGTGGCTTTTTGAAGACAGAAAATTAGCATCGAGTACAATCAAAGGCTACCACTCCACAATACTGGCACCTTTTGTCATCATGGGTGCGAAGATATAGGACAAAACAAGGACTTATTCAGTCTACTCACAAACTTTGAGTATACACGGCCTAAGATGTTAACCATCTGCTCCAAGTGGAACCTATCTTGGGTATTAACCTGGCTAAACAAGACCCCCTTTGAACCAGTTGCATGGGCATCTCTGGCACACCTTTCCTACAAGACCTGCTTCCTCATGGCCTTAGCGACGGCAGAAAAAATTAGTGAAATACATGCTCAGTCCGCATACCCCAATTACTTGCAGTTCCGACAAGATAGGTCAGCCTTACTCATGACGGCTTCCTCTTTCATCACCAAGAACAGACTTCCTTCCACGGGTAACCAGACTTTTGTCACAAGACCTCTGTCTTGCCTGAACACATTAGCTGAAGATAACTTACAAGACCCAGTCATATCTTTGAAGTGGTACCTTAATCGAACAGAGCTGGTGCGTCAAGGGAGATTGTGCCTTTTTCTACCTCTGAAATTAGGACAAAACGATATATCAGCTCAGACTATCTCATCCTGGATCAAGTGGGTTATTCGCTCAGCATACAGGGAAATAAATCCAGCTCAAATTAATTTTTTATGCATCTCGGCTCATGAGGTTAGGGCAGTTGCCACCAGCCTAGCATTCGAACGAAACTGTTCTCTAACTGACATTATTCAGGCTGTGGGATGGAGATCGGAGTCCACATTCTCTAGCTTTTATATCCAAGATCTCTCACCCCAAAGGACCCATTTCGATCTGGTAGGACCCATCTACTCAGCTCAACAGATCACACTTTCAGGTCGATTGACATCTTCTTAAAGATGTGGCTTCTTGGCTTTCGCTGGATTTGTGGAGGAAACTTTTTCCCTTGTTTGATGCCATGCTCTGACAGATGGAGTCCCCTCGAGTCAGGTTACCTAGAAGCTGTCTCAATACCTTAGGGGACTGGAGGTGGTATCTCCGAGGTAAGGGGATGTATCTCCCTCCACTTATTACCTATTCTCCCTAGGTATTTTGATTGGGTAATGTATTCAAAGAAGAAACCAATTTTTTATGTAAAATATGTTTCTTTGAAAATACTTGCTCAATCATAATACACATACTCCCTCCAGCCTCCCCACAGTTACATCTTTAGGGAGCATGCCCTCAGTAATAACTGGTATATTCTTACTCATTGCCGCCCTGTCTTATAGGTAAGGGGAGATTGCTCTGCTAGACCATTACATGGGTCAGCAAACAACTTTTAGCTCCCTTTTAGCTGGATTTGCGAGGTAGTGGTAGTACTCCTAAGGTATTATGATTGGGTAAGTGTTTTCGAAGAAACATTTTACTACAAAAATATTGGTTTTTCCAGAATGTGCCTATGTGCCTTATTGGACAGTAAAATTCAGAAACTTTGCAGCAATTTGGAAGAATTAATGCATGATAGAGTTATGTGTATGCACTAAGTTATTTCAGTTCTTATCTTTAGACATTCTTATTTTGAATAAGAGCATGAGAAAATTTTGCATGCAAAGTAAGTACTAATATGAAGTTTATATGTTTTTGAAAGAAATATAGCATAAATATTCATAATTGTTGTGCTGTAAGAAGTTAGTTATATTCATAGTAAATGATTAAATAATAGGCAGGGCCTGATGAAAGTAAGAAGGTCCAAAAGACTTGCAATCCAGGGGGCCCAAAGGGCTGATTATCTTGGAAAGCTGGAGAAAACACTGTTTAATAAATCATCAGTCTAGCATGCCTTAGAAAAAAAAACCTTTTAGGGTTTCTCATTACTTACAGTTAATATGTTACAAGCCATATTTCTCTATATCATACATGTACTGAGTTTGGAACAGATACGTCTGTAATCCTTTTTATTAAAATGACACCTGATCATCGTAATTCTCTGTGTTTGCCATGTATGGAAAGGTTTATCCAGGAATGTTCTGAATGTATATTTGTTTTCATTTTATATTTAAATCAGTACCAGCCAAGATTTCTTCTTCACATTAGGATTTATTGTTTAAGTTTTGAAAGTTCTTTGTTTTATATAGAGGATGCATCACAACACTGTTTATATACTAAACATAGCATTCACCTTGACCTTTGTTAAACAAGTTGTAAGGTGCTTGTTAAGAATATTCCTGTTGTCAGGGAGTCATTCTGATAGATGCATTGTAAATCACATGTAAGTCTTCTTTGGCTTTTTACATGCCAGCATTTGCATATAGCAGCACATTAGCACATTGTAAAATTGCAAAACATTAGCAGGTAACAATTCATTAGCATAGCACATTAGTATATAGTGGCATGTTACTAGATATCAGTACATTCACAGATAACAGACATTAACAGATAGCAGCACATTAGCAGGTAGCAGGGCACATGCAGATTTAAACACATGAGCAGATCAAACAATAGTAGTAGATAGCAGCACTTCAGCAGAAAGTACTTTGGCATATAGCAGTACATTAGGAGATAGTAGCACATTAGCAGATATCACTTTGGCCTATATCAATATACTAGAAGATAGTAGCACATTAGCAGATATCACTTTGGCTTATATCAATATATTAGGAGATAGTAGCACATTAGCAGATAGCACTTTGGCCTATAGCAATACATTAGGAGATAGTAGCACATTAGCAGATAGAACATTGGCCTGTAGCAATATATTAGGAGATAGTAGCACATTAGCAATATCACTTTGGTTTATAACAGTACATTAGGAGATAGTAGCACATTAGCAAATAGCCCTTTGATATATTGCAATACATTAGGAAATAGTAGCACATTAGCAGAAAGCACTTTGGCCTATAGCAATACATTAGGAGATAGCAGATTAGCAGATAGCACTTTGGCCTATAGCAATATATTATGATATAGCAGATTAGCAGATTTCAGTACATTAACATGTGGCAGCACATTAACAAATAGCAGCATATTAGCAAGTGACAGCATATTAGGAGATAGCACATTAGAAGATACCAGCACCGTAGGAGAAAGCAACACATTAGTAATACATACTGCAGTTAGGAAACAACAATTTAATGTTCTGAGGGCAGTGGCCTGAACTTTTTTCATCATAATCATTCATCATCAATCCCTTAGCCCAAGAGGTCGTTGGGGCAACACAGTTGACTTTACAGCCAATTTTCTCCATCTTTCCCCGTTCTTTACTGCCCTTTGGGAATCTCCAAATCCCATGCCTGTCCACTCGTTAATGTTGTCTTCCCACCTTTTTTTCTGTCTGTCTCTTCTTCTGCACCCACGCGCTGTGCCTTGCAAGATGGTTTTTGCCAGTACAGATGATCTTGAGACTTGACCGTACCACTTCAGTTTGCACTTTTTTACAGTGGTCAGGAGGTCTTCTTAAGATCTGATGGTTCATTGGATCCTGTTGTGGACTTCGTTGGTTACATGGTCAATGTATGAGATGCCCATGATCTTGCAGCAGCATCTCATTTCAGAGGTTTGAATCCTTCTTTGTAGATCTGATGTGAGCGTCCATGTTTCACAAGTATACAGAAAGATGGATATGACAATTGAGCACATCAGCCTTATTTTGGAACCAAAAGCATTGTTGGTATCTTTCCATATTGGTCTCAACCTTGTTATTGCTGCTGTTGTCTGGGCAATCTGCAAAGTAGTTCTGGTTTGGAGCCCTCATCTGTGATAATGGATCCCAAGTTCTCGAAGCTTGTGACTCTTTCCAGCTTCTGTCCACTGACCTTTATTTCTGCACTGATGCCATTGGTGTTGTTTGTCATCAGTTTGGTTTTTTCAGCACTAATCTCCATACTGTATGCTGTGGAGGTTGTGTCAAGGCGTTCAACCAAGTCAGCCAGTTCTTTTTCATCTCCTGCTAAACCATCAATATCATCTGCGAAGCAAAGATTGGTGATTGTTCTTCCTCCAATGCCGACAGTGCCCTTGTGGTCATGCAAGGCATCCTCCATGATCCTTTCCAGGAAAATGTTGAAGAGTGTAGGTGACAGTATACATCCCTGTCTGACTCCAACTGTTGTTCAAAACCAGTCTCCTCTGCTGCCATTGATGAGGACAGCACTTGTGGCTTTGTCATAGAAGTGCACAACTACCTGCACCAGGCTTGAACTGATGTTGTACTTCCTCATAGCTGCCCATAAGGCTGCATGCCATACCCTATCAAAGACCTTTTCGAAATCTATAAAGACATGATATAGATCCTGCTGAGGCTGAAGGTATTTCTAGAAAGGAGTCTGAGATTGAAGATTTGTTCTGTGGTGCTCCTTCCTGCTCGGAAGCCTGCCTGCTCTTCAGCAATAATTTTTTCTGCTTGAGGCTTTAGTCTGTTGAGAATTATCTTCAGCATGACTTTGCTCGGGTGACTGATCAAACTGATGGTTCTGTAGTTTTGGCATAGCTGTAGGTTTCCATTCTTGGGGAGCATGATGACCAATGATTGAGTCCATGTGGTGGGCCATTCTCCTGTCTGCCATATCTTGTTGCAGATTGTTGTTAGGACTGTGACTATCTCTTCTCCTCCTGCTTGAATGAGCTCTGCTGGTATGTTGTCAATGCCAGCTGACTTTCCTTTCTTCAGTGACCTAACTGCAATTTCTACTTCTTCATAAAGAATGGGGATGTCATCAGTTTCTTCTGCCTGAGGTCAATTTAGTACTGCTGGCTCTCCTTGAGTCTTATGATTGTACAATTCTGAGCAGTATTCTGTCCATCACTTGAGGATCTCATGATCTTCTGTGAGGCATTTTCCTGATTTGTCTTGGATGGTGGTAGTTTTCCCTTGTTTATGGATTGTGAGGTCTTTCCCCAGTTGATATGCCATTTTGCTGTCATCTCTACTCAGACTGTCTTCGATTTTGCAGCATTGTCTTTCTGTCCAGGATTCCTTTGCCTTTTTCATGCTTTTCCTAATCATGTTGTTTTATCTCTGTATTTTCTAGCTCCTTCATGATCTTTTTTCCCCTTTTTCAGTTCTCGTCTTTTGTCACATAGTTCAAGGACATCTGTTGTGACCCAAGGTTTCTTTGTTCAATGATATTTGCCAGTGATCTTGCTAGCTGTGCTAGTCACAGATGTGTTGAATGTGGTTGTTAAGGGCTCTGGGTCGGTGTCTTGGCTGTCCAGAGTTATCAAAGGTGAAAATTTACCACCTGTCATTGCTTGGAAGACTTCTATGACTTTTGGATCTTTCAATTTTTCAAGGTCAAATCTGATTCTTGGTTGTTTAGGCTTTTTGATCATTTTCAGGTGGAGGCGAAACATTGTCATTAATAAGTCATGGTCACTTCCAATATCTGCTCCTGGAAAACTTCGTGTTCTGGCGGTATTCAGTCCTGTGCAGAATTGTTTTTGCACCAAGATGTAGTCAATCTGGTCGTGATGTTGCCCATCTGGACTGTGCCAGGTCCATCTTCTAGATGCTTTATTAGGGCCGAATGTGTTGGCTAGCACAAGATTGTTGTAGGCAGCAAACTCCAAGAGCCTGAGTCCTCTTTCATTTGTTTCTGCATCGCAGAGGGTCCACAGGTGCTTTACCAGTTTGTGAATCATTTCCCACCTTTGCATTCCAGTCTCCTTGTACAGACAGAATGTCCTTCTTGGGTGAGTTGTCAGTGACATCTTGCAGTTGGTTATAAAAATTCTCCAGTTCGTTATCATCATACTTAGATATGGGTGCATAGGCCTGTATGATTGTGATGTTGAAGGGAGTTGCCCTCAGGCAGATGGTAATGAGCCTGCTTGAGACTGGGCAGCAACCCATAATGCTGTTCACAATGCCCTTGTGGACAAGAAATCAAATGCCATGATTGTGTTTGTCCCCTCTTCCGCTGAAGTAGAGCTTATGCCATTCATCTGTTGTTATTTCGGCAAAATTGTTCCAGCACACTTTGCAGAGACCAATAATGTTCCAGTTGTACCTCTCCAACTCTTGTGCAAGTTCTTTCAACTTTCCCACAGTCCTCAGTGTTCTAACATTCCATGTACTGATGATGATGTTGTCTCTCCCATGGATCTTGGTAGTGGGGGCACCAGTATCATACTTGTCACCTCCATCCTGGTGTGCAGTGGAAGGCATGGTCATTGTTGACCCGGGCTGCGACCAATCCGGTATGGAAGAATTGTTGTCTTCATGTGGTGTGTCAAGGGCAATATACAGCCTGGTGGAGCCCATCCCTCTCCAGGCTGGATGGCCACAGCCAAAATCCACTGATATAATGAGGCATGCCCTGACCCTGAGCACATGGTTGTTGAGCTCATCTTGGAGCCATTCCGCCCTGGCTGTTGACTTCATCGAGGAAGACTTCCACCCAATGATGCTGTACTATCGTCACATTATTTTACCCATAGTTGGGAGACTCATGGGGGTGGGAGCATCTTATTCCATCCCATACGGATCCAATGGACCTGTACCACTGCCCACTTTTTTATGCACTGATTATTAGCAAAATAACACCATATTATATCCATATAATTGTTTGGAAAAAATAAGCCTGAGATAAAAGAAAATAAAATATCTCCAATCAAAAGAAAGTTGCAACCCCCAGCCCACTCCCCCCAAAAATTAAATGGTAGATGAATTTACTCAGTGCTTGTTAAATATTGTAATCTAAAAACAGTAACGAAAGATGCTGGAAGATTAAGCTTGCACGATAGCTGACACCATGTAAAAGACATTATGCTGACATCAGAGAGCTTGGTGATAAGAGTAGGAAGTGTTGACATTGAAGCCTACAGTTTGCTTGCTAAACTGTTGATATAATAGGAGGGGAACATCTAGACAAGAAGTAAATCAGAGAGGACCAGTAAACATAAGACACACTTACTCAACAAATGAGAAAATATTTAGTGGACTTGAGAAATTATGTAAAATGTAAATAGAAAACAACTGCTTTCCTAAAAATCTTACGATGATTTACATTCATACAAAGTAATATGTGTACTTAACATATTAACTTACATTAGTAAATAACTAAAAAAACATGGCATTTTTATAAATCCAAAATTTTTCCAAAATGTTCGATTTGGTCCAGATATCTTTCACCAGTTATCCCATTTAGCCACCATGTTGGCGTATGAGAAACATGTTAAACATGTGATTGAAGGATCATGATTATAATTATATTTATATTATTTAATATTAATTTGTGACAAATACAACTTTTTAAAAAAATAATAATATTTTTAAAATTATTTGTCTCGAGAAATGAAAACATGCTGCTAATATCATTCATTTTTAAATAGATTACTTGGAATTTCAGTACTTTCCTGACGGAAACTGCTGAAGTACTGGTACAGTGATGAAGTACTGTGGTACATACACCAGAAAAAATATACCTCCGTAAACTCGTATACTGATAATACATATCTGGGATCCTATTTTACCTTCATTCATGAAAATTCTGTTTTTATTGGTAGGGGGATTTATGGCACTTAAGCACATTGTTGACTATTTCAGATGGAAGCTAAGTGCCTTTCCCAAGGACACACAGGCAGCTGACCCAGTCTGGCCTGTGTGGGTATCTAACATGAGACCCTTGGATTATGAGTCTGATGCTCTACCAACTGAGCTACCATGGCTTTCTGAATATCAAAGAGAGTAATTTAATCATGACAAAACTAGGTCACTGTGATCTAATATGCATATTTGAATGACTCTTGTGTTTTCAACCATTGGGTAATTATGCCACAATATCTAAGACCAGGTTTATCCTACAGTTTTGAAACTTGGTCTTTGGATTCATTTCAGAAAGTGTAAGCTGGTTGTACCAAAACTGGGTTACTGGGACCTAATTTGCACACTTTTGTGATGTGTGAATATTCTGTTGTTGTTTTTTTACATCCTTAGTATTTTGGATCCTTTTTCTCCTACATTTGTTAAAATTGACAAGTGTATGCATTTTAATCTGTGTAACCAAACCATACCAAAACATGGTTACATTTTCATGTTCAAGTGATATTTCATTTATTATGCCCTTAAATTTTTATACCCTATTTAATATGCTTTCTAAAATTGATATGTTGATGCATCTTGAGGCAAGTAACCAAACCATATGAAAGTTAGATAACTGTGACCTAATATTCCTATTTGAATTTTCATATTTGCTATTTGTATTTTTTACACCTCAATATGTTGGACCCTACACTCATGAAAATTGCAATGTTGATGTGTCTCAAAGAGAATAATTCAAGCATACCAAATAGGCCACTGTCCAATATTCATGCTTGAGTGACTTTTGTATTTTCAGCTATTTGTACATTACAATCCTAATATGATAGACCCAATTTTACTTACAATGATGAAAACGGGTATTTGGGTGGCTGTACGGGAAAGTACTTCACCCATATCAGTATCAGATCACTGTACTTAACCCATATCAGTATTAGATCACTGTACTTAACCCATATCAGTATTAGATCATTGTACTTAACCCATATCAGTATTAGATCACTGTACTTAACCCATATCAGTATTAGATCACTGTACTTAACCCATATCAGTATTAGATCACTGTGATGTAATGTTCATGATAGACCCTATTCTACTTACAGTGATGAAAACTGGTATGTGGATGGCTGTAAGGGAGAGTACAGTAAGGGAGAGAACTTCACCCATATCAGTATTAGATCACTGTGATGTAATGTTCATGATGGACCCAATTTTACTTACAATGATGAAAACTGATAATTGGATGGCTGTAAGGGAGAGTACATCACCCCTATCAGTATTAAATGACTGTGATGTAATGTTCATGATGGACCCAATTTTACTTAACAATGATGAAAACTGATAATTGGATGGCTGTAAGGGAAAGTACATGACCCATATCTGTATCAGATCACTGTACTTAACCCATATCAGTATTAGATCAATGTGATGTAATGTTCATGCTTAAGCAACATATTCAGTTATTCCTCCATCACACCCCCAATATCTTGGACCCTATTTTAACAACACTCATGATAAAACATATTTGGATGTATCTCAGAATATCAAAACTATACTAAAACTGTGACCTAATTTTAGCACCTGAATAAGATGTATTTTTTCAGCCATTTATTTGTTAAATCTTCTGTGTGTTTAATCCTATTACATTTAAACTAATCAGAAATTATCATGGTGCATCCTAGAGAATAGTAAATTGCAGTAATATTTCCTTCCACCAAATGGCGATAGCCATTAGCTTAGTGAGCATCAGGTTCAAATTCTGTCAAGACCATCCCGATCATCTGTCATGTTTTGGTTCTTTGTTAGGTTTTTTAACTCCCAATCCTCTGTACCATTCTGTATATTGTCAGTCACTCCAAATTTACTCATGTTGGTATAGGATTCATGTTCACAAGTTGTTGAAAAATTAACCCTGTTGCCACTTTATTGGCTATTTTGTCTTTCATACCTAATAATTTTCAGATGGGGACCTGCTGCAATAAAGATTGAGTGTATCAAGAGAAGGTTTGAGGCTGCAAGCTCAGAAAAATTTCAGTTACCCCATGTAAGTATCACCTCTAAAAAATTCTAGTTACTCCATGTAAGTATCTCTTAAAGTCAAGCCAGCATCAGCAGATAGTGAGATAAAGGTTTCTCTTGGGGTTAGGATGGATATATGCCTCTCAAGCCCATGGCAAGCTGTCTACAAAGAATAGTCTGTATTTCTAATAATAGACACTTCTATATTTAGCTCCATTGGTTGTTTAGTTTTAAAAAAATTGGTGAAGCTGTTTAAAGGAATAAAACTGAATGTGCTTGTGTGTGTGATTTGGATTTTTAGCGTAGCTTTAACAATTTTTCAGTCATATTGCTATGATGTCTTCAGTGTGACAGTTAATAGTGATGTCTAGCACTGGGGCATCATGCCGCAGACATGAAGCAAGATGTCCTACCCAGTCACATTATCCTGACACCAGGCTGAACAGTCCTAACACTAACCTCCTAATGCTGAGTGTCTAGCGAGGCAGCAGTTAGTACCATTTTTGATAAGTCTTAGGTATGACTTGGCCAGGGTTCAAACCTGTTACCTCCCACATCCAAGGTGGACACACTAACCACTATGCCACCAGAGCGGTCGATAAAACTGAAAGTTTATTCCTAAGAAGAAGTGATTATACTTAGAATGGATTCCCCCCTTTATATTGTGTTTAGAATCATTTCAGTACAAAATGTTCAATAAAGGTAATTGCTTAAATATTTTCTTGGAAAATGAGAAAAATGTTAAGAATTGTTTCATCCTTTCTCTGTTATGAGATAAAGAGAAGAAAAGGCAACATTTAAAATTCAGATTACATGTTTTTAGAGGGATATTGGTATTTGCTTGTAGTCATAAAATGGTCACATAACAATTTATATTCATCCCTTTGATTGTGTTTAGTGTACAATATTTCCATGACCCTGCAAA